>JAEUWQ010002073.1:0-200294 GCA_018524765.1 Podaxis sp. AQ799166
GGCTAATCGAAGGGATAGCATACGTCGAGGATCCATCAGCGGGATGATGCGTTTCCAACGAGAATCTTTCCGACTTCGTCCGGTTGAGTCAGGGTGCGTTCGCAGAGAGGATATACAGTAACATTACAGCTCCAAAGAAGGGTACGATGGACCTGTGTTCACCTAATGGGTATCTATGCCTCTGGAAGCGAGCTCATTTCCGGGGTTCGAGCACATGGGTGGATTCCGACTCGGAGCGGATTTTGGATGACTTGGGCTAGCTCAGAACGTGGATACGAGGTTGTTCTTCCTGCGATAATCCTCCTCCTCAAATTGAGGCTATATGCATATCGCGGAGTTGTAAGTACCGATTTGGTTAACATGATCGATGATTGCAATGAGGTGATTACAATTATCGCTGACGCCTTTCATGTTTACGTCACCCCGAGACCTCGAGGCTTGTAGATCATACGGTTGAAAAAGAAAGTTCAGTCTGAAGGAAATCAAGCCCTGATATTACCTATGGCCAGAAAATGCACCAGTACTCAGTTGCGTACATATCTCGGAGTTGTAAGTAGCCGCGTTCGAAATTGGCTGTAGCGCCAGCGCGATACGTAGCACGCCTACTAACACAGATTTGTAATTGAGGTTTTATAACTCAGCTGACAGCTGATGTCCCCTCGGGTATTTCCGAAGCTCTAGCATGGGGTCTAGTTTTGCAGTATATACCTTGGTTTCATTTGACAGAATCACCACAACAAATCCGAATTAAAAAGTCTGGCCGAGGTCACCATCGGTTTTTAATGCGCAAGGGTCATATTGGGTATAAAATATCATTATTGTGCACTCAAAATCCATGGTACCCTCCAGGGGGTCATCTTTCATCTGGAACTGTCTCTGCTGAATAGGTATATCTCTATGCTAACTGCCATTGCTCCGGCAAAACTAGACCTTATGCTAAGACTCCGGAAATACCCGAGGGGACATCAGCTGTCAGCTGAGTTACAGAACCTCGATTACAAATTTATCCTAGTAAGCATGCTACAGATCGCGCTACAGCTACAGTCGCCTCTCTCTTAACCCATAGCCCTCGATGGAAGGGTTGAGCTATGGGTTATGACAGAGTATGGGTTATCAAAGAGGTCAGTTTTAGTGCCAAAGAAATTCATTCAAAATAGAAAAAGTATTTCCATGCTACATTATGCAAAAAGACTTCTATAAGCGAAAGGATAAGGGTTAACTTGTATACAATACATCTTTTCGGGGAAAACCCTCGCATATATGACGAGATTCTCACCAATCAATTTGCGCTGGGCACCCAGTCAAGGATACTTGTATCTTTCAGGTTTTCTCCCTCCTCCAGACAAAGTTGATGGTTGAATTTCACCCACATCTGTTCCACTGACCTTAAGAATGAGTAGTTCGTGGTGGAGTGATGCCCGTTTTGAGTGATTCTTCATCTGTAGTTGTAATTTTTCGTATCTGGACAGTTGGGACCCAAGAGCAGTCTTCCGAGCTGATGATGCCTGGTGTTCAAGAACACGGAAGCCCTTTCAATGTCTCAAGAAGGGTGGCTGGCTTCAGTGGCATGGGGTAGGCAGTCGCAAAAAACACTGATGCTTTTTTTCTTTTTTTTTTCGGCTGCTAAGTACCATTATTGACGCATGAGACTTGCTCTGTCGGATGTGAAGGTCCCGCCATTGGTCATATTTTGATGTAAACCATGTCATGGGCGCTATGGGTTTTTGGCCCGAACGACCTATGGGTTATGGGGTATGTAAAGATATGGGTTGATATGGGTTATAGGCGTGGAACCCCCGCATACCAACTCGGTGTAAGGAAAAATCTATGGGTTATTGGGGAGTATGGGTCATTAGAGATATGGGTTAGGAGAGAGGTGACTGTAGTATTGATTTGATCATTATGATCAATGATTGCACCAATTACAATTATAGCTGACACCTTTCATGCGTCATGTTTAGGTCACCTCAAGGCCTCAAGGTTTGTAGATCATACGATTAAAAAGAAAGTTTAGTCTGAAGGAAACCAAGTGAGCCGGGAAAATGCACCATTACTCAGTGGCTCGGTCATATCAGCTCCGTTGCTCGTGGTCACATGACAGCCAGCAGACAAGGCACTAATTCTGGCTTGCGCCGCTAACCTGGGGGAACAAGGACACGTTCTGTTATTGTGACTGCATAGACGTTTGCCTCGTTCCTTCACCATCCCTTCTGTGTAGTTTGCGGCTCTCTAGCCAATCTTGCACATTTTCCTCTCCGATAACCTGGGTTTTGTACCGGAAGGCGGATTGGGGCACGTTCGATCAACGGAATCGGAAAGTCGGCTGTTCGGCTAGTTGCATTACTAGCGCTCAGGCCCTTAGTAGTCCCTACCATTTCATACCTCGACTGTTGACGACTCTGCGGTTTTAGTCAACTAAGCGCACGAGGACTTTCGGAGATCTATCGTCCGGGGAGTTGTTTTTGTCATTTTCTCTGTGGGTTCAACAGTCGGGACTTCCACGTCGATCAACCAGTCTCAGGGGACCATCTCTATCGATTCGTGCGCATCCGAATCATTGAACAGAACATACACTTGCGAGCGACACGGGAAAAAAAAATGTTACGAAATAACGAGGGTACACCGTCCAATTCAGCTGCTCAGAATAAGTTCCCCGCAGCACCTCCGCCTCCATATACGGAGTTCGCAGCAGGTCCCTCGGGATCTTCATCAGGACCCTTCTCCGCCACTGCTCAGACTCCTCCTCCTAATACTCAGTACATCCATCCCGCACAAATGCATACGGGAGTTCCAATGTCCATGCCGCACGCAGTCCCACATCCGGGGTATGGACCAACTCCACTTGCGACGAATCAGCCGCTGTTGCCCTATGCTTATTATGCACCGAGGGGCTCTGCGGATGCGCGTGCGAGGTGGAGGTTCTTCTGGGCTTTGATATGGGCGGTTGGGTTGTGGATGTTTTGTGGGTTTATTGTTGGGGTTGAGATATGGGGCGATGATGGGTGGGTTTGGACGGGATGGGCGGCAAATGGAGGATTGGATGGGGTTGTTAGGACTTGGCTGAAGTTGAAGGTTACGAACGGTGCCGTTGCCTTTGCATGATAGATGGGGTGGGGTTGGAATCGGATTTCTGTTATGAATGCAATGATTTCTGTGACGGTGAGTCGCCGTTAGGGGGCTTGGTATCCGGTGTGCTGAATGTTGCGCTTGTTGTAGGATTGGCCCTAGTCTACTCTTTGCTATATAATTTCCGTTGGGTTTAACACTAAGTTTGTTGCGCAGTCCGATGTAAACTATGTGCGTCGGATTTAGGAGGTCGAGTAGGTATCATACTCAACGATGCCACTGAATCCTGCAGCCCCACACACCTTGTGTTTTCTTGTTACAATACTTATTGTCTTCCAAACAAGCAGTTTTTAGATATATGCCTGACGTCATCGCTTACGCGTGCATTCCTGTGTCTTTTTTGCAAAAGGGACAGGTTCGTCCATTTGTTAGGATTCTATTACCGGTAGCCGGAATCAGAATATCTACATATCCACACATGCTGAAGTCATGACGCAAAATTATAACGGCGTCACAGTGACCTGTCGGACTTACGGATGATTGAAGAGGCCAAGCCATCTAGTCCGAGCTTGCCGTCACAGAAAGGTTTTATTTATTTTATTTTTGCGGACGGACAGTGTGTGCTGGGGTTTGCCTGATTTTCGGATGAGCGGCACTACTCAGGCCCCCAGGTCACGTTTCTCGTTTCCTACCCCATGCTGTCGTGAGTGGCTTGCTCCTTGACTTTCACAATGTCCTACTACACTTGTGACACTACACTACTACACTACTAACGCCGGACACCGTACGCGTAATCCTTGACTCACTCGGCTGGCCTCAAAATGACTCCATCATCTATTGTACCGAGGGGGGCAGGTGGCTATGTTGGGCGCTTCTTTCGACTGCCGAAGCTGGAAGTGTGGTACGGGAAGGGAAGGTGAGGACAATGGTAATGGACAATGGAGTCTGGGTCGTGGGCAGCAGTAGTGGCACCAAGGGAGTCCTGTGAGTGCGTCTTTGTGATTCTGTAGGTTGAGGGGCGAAGCCAATCGGGAGGCTGCCGAGATGCCGAGGCACGTGATGTTTGTGGGGTTTGTTGTTTAATGGCTCGTGCGTGGGAACGAGAGAATGGGGGTTGGTTTGTGGAAAGTGTGATGAGATTTAGATGTGACACTCCAAACTCGGGACCGTCCGACTTCCTTCATCACATACCCTCTCGATCGTACATCCCCCGACCACCACATCCCTCTCTCCGCTACTTACACCGAACACCCCCCGACTGCCGTCCTCCGCCGCTTCTTGCTCATCGTCTTAGACGCTCACCAAATACTTGCTCGGTGCTCTATACACTAATCCCGTCCACTCGCGCGTCGTCAAATCCCCCATATCCGCGCATACATCCACCCCCCACCTGCCCCCCCGCCCCCGAAGCACCTCATCCCCCTCACGCTATTCGAGCCCAATCATCCACTCTTTCGTTGCCTCAGTTAATGTTCTGCGTCCCCCTCTGCTTCCAGAGCAACTTTTAAACGTCGTAACCACCCCACATTTTGCCCACACTGGCTACCTCCACGAGCGCTCAGATTTCCTCGCTCCAACCCGACGAGGACTTCATCAACAAGTCTCTCCTAGACTCTCTTAACGCACAGGCGGACTTTGACCTTCCACAGTCGTCTGACTCAGACCGCCCCGGTGCCGCATCGTACGGATCATCTTCCAACTCGTCATCTGGCTCTCCATCAGTCCCCTTCCATCTATCTCAGCAAGCCTCCCACCCTCACCTCGCTCGCCCTGATTCACCTACCGACAAATCCAGCCAGTCCTTGCTTCATCACATGTCTACCCAGGATAATTTGTACAACATGCACGCCAACCCAGTCCCTGGGCTGTTCAATAACAGCACCAATACCAATCTTCACCTCCAGTCTGAATTTTCCGGCGAGTTTGACCCGCAGAAACACTCCCAAGTGCCTGCAGGGAAGCTCAACAGTCTCAACAGTCTCAATAGCGGCAACTACTCGAGGGAGCAATTCAATAACTTCCCCAATACCAACCGGCCTCGTCACCAGAACTCGCAATCTATGATCAACTCTGCAGCACCTCCTTTCCGCGAGCCGGGTACATTTTACCCTTCATCTAGTACCGATATTTATTCGAACGCTATGATGTCTCCAACGTCGACGCACATACAGCCTCATGATCAAAGGATGGGCTTCGAGTATGGCCGGGCGCAAGGACTGGGCGCAGGGCATAAAGGCTTCTCGGACCCCTTTAACAATTCCGTTGGTGTGATGCCATCTCATCAAGGCCCCGGCAAGTCGGGCTTCTCCCAACCACCGCAAGGCCACTCTACGTATCCACCTGCTTCCTTCATCAACGGGATGCACTCTCAGACTCCATACGGTCCGCATGTGCCAACCATCCCCCAGTCGACCTCGAATGCGACTGGGACTAATTCGGGCACTGCCAACTATAACACAAACAAGGACAACAACAGTAACAACAACAACCAGGAAGAGATCTCGACGATCTTCGTAGTTGGGTTCCCCGAAGATATGCAGGTTAGTGTTCATCATGACTGTGAGATGGATCATGATACTGATGATTGATTTTAGGAGCGCGAATTCCAGAATATGTTCACCTTCTCCCCTGGCTTCGAGGCGGCTACGCTCAAGATCCCAAACAAGGAATATACAGCCTACAACGGCGTTGGACCGAATCGTGGTTTCCAAAACTACAACGGTCCGAACGACCCCTACAACCTGATGACGATCAACTCAGGCGGTGTCCTTGTTGATAGTGGTCGCGATACGATGGCTTCTTGGCCTGCTTCGATGCCCGGTGATGATGGCAACCCACACTTCGTGCCTGGTATCGCTCCTCCGAGGAAGCAAATCATTGGGTTTGCCAAGTTCAGGTCTCGCGAAGCAGCGCTTGAAGCTCGGGATGTTCTTCAAGGGCGTAGGATTGACATCGAGAAGGGTGCCGTCCTGAAAGCCGAAATGGCGAAGAAGAATCTGCACACCAAGCGCGGTGTTGGACCGCTTCCTAATAGTGGTGGTACTGTCAACGGCAACAACATTCCGGTCAACAATCCCCCTCCGATCAACCACAATGCCAACCTACCTGGCGCTGCGAACTTGGGGTTAGGTTACAGTATGAATGGTGTCCTCGCTGCGCACCCCACCCCACTTACGGGGGAGAACTTTAATATCCCAACTACCGAGCCTTTCTACCCTCGCGAGAGAGAACCTTTGTCTTCTGTCGGTCGTTTGCAATGGAGGGAGCCAGTTCAGCCCGAAGTCTCACCCGTTGGCAACGTCAATCTCAGCCACATCACCAGCCCCACTTCTCGCGAGAGAGATGAGGAAGGGCGGCGTCGTGAAGATGTCTTAAATGCCATGGGTTTCGGGCTAACTCGCGGTCCACGTGAACGGGCCGCAGAGGAGGAGAAGCGCAAGGAGCTCCGTCTTAGGGGTAGCAATGCTGCGGCGTACGATGCGTTCCACTCCGTACCAGCCACTGCTGTCCCTCCTGGTCTTTCACGCCAAGCGTCCGCTCTCAATGGTCTTAATGGGAGTTCTCTTCTCCCTCCTGAGGTAGATAATGGCCCTACTTCGAGCTTAGGTTCCAGCCCTTCTCTGAGCAATGGTTTTGCTGCTCCTTTCTCTGTTATCCACTCGAATCAAGCTGCGAATCCCGATGAAGTCGTTGGGCCTTGGGACAAGATTAACAAGGCCATTCCTGCGCGACCGACATCAGGTTCGCAACGATCGTCGTCCCCTTCCCCCCCTGCTTCGACTCCATCACAGGCTGAGATTCAACCTTCCACATCGCCGAATCGCCAGACACCCAAAAATGATGACGCCCAAGCGGCATTGCGTCAGGGTTCCTCCGAGGAGACAGTCTCTAGTGGAAACACTATTCAGAGCCCTGAAAGTGTTCAGGCCGATCTTGTCCAAAAGATCGACAATCTTGCTTTGAATACCTCGAATGGGAATACTTCCCCGCAATTACCTTCGCCTGCGTCCGGTGCCAGCTCGGGTAGTACAAGGAATGCAGTCGATCAGAATCCACCGGTACGTTCTTAGACCTATTTCAAATTCATGAATGAGATCTGACAGTTGTAATGAATCCAGATCAACACTTTGTACGTTGGGAACTTGCCGACGTCACCGCCGCCCATTGGCATGCCTCAGGATTACCTCGAAGAGTCTCTCAGGGAGCTCTTCCGCAATCAGCCCGGCTACCGTCGCTTGTGCTTCCGTCAAAAGCACAACGGACCGATGTGTTTTGTCGAGGTATGTAGACCATCTATATCCCCGAAAGACCTTGTACTGACAAATCACCAGTTCGAGGACGTGAACTTCGCCACTCGGGCCATGTCTGAACTCCATGGCAACACCCTCAAGGGTTTAGTCAAGGGTGGCGGCATCCGCCTTTCCTACAGCAAGAACCCCCTTGGAGTGCGCACGCCGACCAGTGCGAATAGTAATGGCCCTGCGCTGCAGCAACAGCAGTTGCAGAACATGCAGAGTGTGCTTGGTCCTGAAACCGATTCGTCTCACCAGCAACATCGTACCATCCTACGCCGGGATGATCACAATCAATCCGGAAACACCTACAATAACTTCCTTGCGTCACCTCCTCCTCGTTTCCTTCCCTCTCAACAAGGCGGTGCTGGTTTTTTCGGACCATCCAGCCCTCCTGCCAACAGCTTCATGCGTCCCACTAATGGCGGCCTGAATGCCTTCAGTTACGGTTTGGCAGGAACCAATGGCATCGGCGGCACTTCAGTCTCCCCGACGCCATTCTCGCCTTTCGGATTGAAGGATCAGCATGATACATCGATACCCGAACAGAGCACAGCCTCTGAAGAAGCATTGCATCAGCAGTAAACGTTATTCTTATCGCACGCACGTCACGGCGCTCCTCCGCTACCTGCCCATACATTGTAGAAGCTGCTAGAGCCGGCAGGACGAGGTTGGCGTTTTCTTCATCTTTTTCCATTGTCGCACCATCTACGCAATCATACTCATGCACACGTCGCACAAATCAATAATCTGCACTTCGACCCAAGCCATGCATTGCCATCCTCAGTCTTTCGCAATAAATATATCTATGTACCAGTCTTCGGCTTTCATTGACTCTTGTCTATCTCTGTGCTCTTTTTCATTCGCCATCGTGTCTTCCTTTGATATCATACTTGCTTCTCTGCCTTCCTTTGCCTGTATGGACCGGCCCGCTGCTGATAGTGCGCATTCGTGCTCGTATCTCCCAACTCTTAACACATTTATTCCGTCCCTATCACTATCATGGTTACTCTCTGTATATCTACTGTCGTCCTCCCTTCTGCCATATGCCCTCCCCATAATTTTCTTACATACAACGTACTCAGTCTTCAGCATTTCCTTCCTGTTTTCCGACGTTACATTTTTCCCATGTCGCAACTGTGGCTTTCGTGCCTTCATATCATCTTCCCTTCGCCACTTACCTATCTCACCTTTGCACTTCTTTCGACATCTAGCAAATTCTCTGGTGGATTTTCATCGGGGCTTCCTGTTGCCTCTCCTATATATCCCATTTCACCGTAACAGCTCTTATGTATATTACCGTATGATCATGTTTAAATGCCATTCGTATCAGTTTCGCGTCAAGCTCGTTGCCCATCCCATCGCCTCAAGTACGCAGGCATTGCGCAGCAAATCAATGCGTCTATTGAAGGATGAGGGGAATTGGATGTTGCAGTGTTGAAAAGAGATATGCATCAATGTATAGAAAAAATAAGGCAACGAGAAGATAAATAATTTCTGTCCGCCATGTCAGTGAACAAAAGGACAGTACGAAACACAGATAGCACAGGTACAGGCACGGTGAGGGGAGGTTATGGCCGACAGGTTAAGTCCACGACGAAAAGGGTGACGAAGGAGAAAAAACAACACAAACAAGATATTTGACTATGCAGTACATACAATGTACAGAGACGGCGATAGGCAAAGAACGTCTAGCCCGTATCTCCGTCCTTGATGCCACTATCTGAAGGTGCAGGTGATGGAGAAGGAGACGGTGCAGGTGAGCGCGACGGAGAAGGCGAAGATGCTGTTATCGACGAGGCAGTGTTGTCTTCGCTGACAGCTGGAGCATTGGTCGCAGAACCCAGAGGGTTGACCGTTTGTGTACCAGCACCACCAGCAGCCAACGCACCTCCAAATCCACCAATCTTCACCTTGATCTTTTTCGGTGGGTCATCTCCATTTTTCTGTCGGTTGCCAACACCCAAAGAGTCAACAGCTATAGACATCTTGTTCTGCTGCTGCTGGTGCTGCATGGGGTTGGTGGCCATCTGCTGTTTCTTCGGCTTGGTCAGCCTTGAAAGTAGCTCATCGTCGTCATCGTCGTCTCCATCCATTCTCCTCCTCTTCTCGCCTAGCCGCGATGGCGGAGGCGAAAGCGTCGGTGCAGGAGATTCGGGCCTCGGACCAGGTGTAGGCGTCCGACCACGCACGAGAGCCTCAAGCATGGCGTCCTCATCATCTTCCTCTTCCTCTTTTGGCAGGCGTCTCGGTGGACCACCAGCTAAACCCGCGGTATTAGGTATGGGACTCGGCGCAAGTTTCGGACTCGAACCCGTCGTTGTGTTATCGGTCACGCGAACGTCACCCTGCTGCATTTGTTTTGATTCGGCGGCGTCTTCATCCTCGTCCTCACCGTAATCAACCAAAGGCCTCAGTGCAGGCGTTTTGAGCGGTGGCCTGTGCCCTCTTCCTGCGACCTCTCTCCGTTTGCGTTTTAGTGAGTTGATGTTCGGATTAGCGTTGAGTATCTTCCCGGGGGAGAGCACGCCAGTTGCGCTGGCGGCGGCGGCATTGGCGCGAGCTTGTTGAGAGATCGAGGGGAGGACGACCTCGTCTTCATCGTCGTCGGCATTGAAGTAGTCCTCTTCTTCTGCCTCGAGGACGCGGCTTTGGCCTGGTCGGGGTCGCGTGTCGACGGGTCTAAGATTCAGTTACAGTTAAAGTTTCTGGATGATTAAAAAAAGTAAGATTGAACGTACTTTTCGGGTTCGGTTTCCTTCGGCGGTGGTTCATTATTCATTTCATACCTACGCATGAGCAACTCGAATCTCTGCCCACCCAATGGTGTTTCCGCAAGTTTGCGGATATCCTCCTCGTGCTTCGTCATGCAAAACTTGATCAGTTCCTTCATGTTATCCTATCAACCAGGCACGAAGATGAGTGCTTCCTGGGTTGTGGGATGATAGATGGAAAGGCTAACGTACCCGGCGCATACTCTCAAAGTACTCCTGACATGAACAACTGAGTAAATTGTCCCTTCTCGACTCTTGGAGCGTCAGATCGAGGATCGGCTTTAGCACGTCGTGCTTCATGATAAGGCCATGTATATGTGTGTTGTTTTGTTTAAGGAGAAGCCGGAATATACGGAACGAAGCTATTCAAGGATCGAAATGAATCAATGAAATATACTCTCCCGGAAGTTAAATGACAGGTGACACACCATGCCGAAGATACTTGTCCTTCGCCCTCAGTAACGTCGCTACCCGGGACAGGATTGTATTCGAGGATAACACGTAGAAATTACTCCGGAAGTGGTGTTGCTGGATGAAGTTGTAAAGGAGGTCGCAAAGGTAGACGTAGCGGTTCGATTGCTCTCTTGTCAAGGGCAAGACATCCTCTGATAAACATCATTGTGTGAGGAAATATGTCAGACAAACGGTAAAAAAGAGCCCACCCCTGCAGTTCTTCCACTCTTGCAATTCCAACAAAGGTTTGAACAGGATGTGCACACAGTCCTTGTAGAAGTATTCCAAGAACCGCTCAGTTCCAGCATCATCCTTCCTCGCAGGAAGTTTGGCCGCAGCAACAGCCTAAGGAAAGTCAGTCAGCATGTATACGGGATATACTTGTACCAGACTCACATGTGATGCCTCGCCAGCACCCCCAGGGACATTATCCCCACTTGGCGTATCCATCCACACCTTCAGCGCATCCCCAACAAGACTTTGGACTGCCAGATCCTTGCTCCTCGCCATTATCCTACAAACCATCTCCAATAACGTCTCCGCTCTCTCCGCGCCCCTCTTCCCCGCTGCCCTCTCCTTGTCAATTGCCATAACCTGCTTCAGCACATGCCCCCTCACGCCATTCAAATCGTGATCCAACAATGCACTCAAGATTTCTCCGCCAGCTGAAATCATATGCTTGTTCACATCGATGGATTCCGGGAGGTTCATCGCCCACTGGACTGCAAAGAGGATGCCACGGTCGACGAGAATACGAAAGAGTGCCATCCTCGCGGGGAGTTGGACGTTTTTCCCCATGATGCAGAGTTGTTGAATGAGTAGAACAACTTCGCGGCGTTGGGTAATCTCGGCTTCAGTTAAATCGTCTGGAGGAGCGAAGCTGTATGCGCCTGAGCGGGAGTTTGGTGTCCCCATTCGGCCGTTCACTACCAGGGCACCATTCAAGGGGGGTTTCGGCGAATTTGTCGGAGGTATAATCGTGGATGTGGGAGGCGGCGAGGCCGGTAGGGGAGCTTGAGTCGGTTTTGGGCTGCCATCCACATCCATACTATCGTCCTCCTTCTTTATGGTCACACCATCACCGTTCGCAGCCGAAGCCCCATTCCCCTCTTCCTGATCCGCAGAAGGCAAGCTAATCACCACAGGGCCTTGTAACCTTTGCTGCATCTGTTGCATTTGCTGCTGTTGTTGCATCATCTGTAATTGCATCTGATACCTCTGCGCACCACCCGTCAATACCTCTTCATCCACAAACAACCGCACTATCTCCTTCAAGAACAGCTGGTCCTGCTGTATATGCGAGATAATGTCGATCTGGTTGAAGATGATACATGAATTGAGGACGTTGAATGTCGAATCGTCGAGTGCCCGTGCGAGGACGACGTCTTTGAGAAATTGGAGGCGGTAAGTGTGGTGAATTTTTCGTTGGATTACAGGGTCTTGAATGGGGATGGGTTGGTGGAAATGGGTGGCTTGCTTAAGGAAGTCACGATAATTGGCTTTGTGGGAGGGGAAGTCGGGGTCGTCTAAAGGGACCGAGGTCTTGATTAATGGGTTGTGTGTGTTAGTGAAGAGGACGCACATTCGAGCATACCGACGACGCCATAAAACAGGTCATCTTCCAATATGTGTTCGTACAAAGTGTGGTCATTAAGCATTACTGTAAACGCAGATCATCAGCTGGACTATAGGTATGGCGAGTTTGATGGAACATACAGATAGTTTGCATAAGGCTGCATAGTGCATGAAGGTTCTCCAAGCTTTCGAGGTCCTCGGCCGTATGAAGGACTTCAATCAAAGATTTGATGTATTCCTGAATTTACCCAAACACAAGCACGGAAAGAAAAACAGCGCATATTGGCATCAGCATCAGTCATCCGTCATAAAAACATAAATTTCATAATGGGGATATGGAACGAATGTATTGACGGCAGATGGTACATGAGCGACAGACATGTGTGTCATGCAGACATAACAAAAGGGAATGATGGTAGGGGCAACGTGACTCACCTCCTGCTGGATGTATTCACATATTCGTTCCTTGACGGCTGGTGTCCGTGCAAGTGCCTTGATCGCTCGTTCTATCTCGCCAATGATGCCGAGCTGCGGAGGGGGTAGGTGGCCGGAACGGATGATACTGGCAGTGGTGATAGAGCCGTCGGACCCGAGAAGGGGTGATGACGAGAGGCCATTGGATTCCTCTAGCAAAGGAGGCATCAGTTCTATAAACGCAGATATGTACTCAGTCGAGTACGCACCGACATTGTTCATATGTTGCTGAACCTCAGTTATGAAGTTCCACACCTCGGAGCATCCTTCGGGGTCTTGGAAACTCAGTGCATAGTCGACACCGTCCGGCTCTGTCCATACAATAAGCGTATCTGAGTACGTAAAGCCGTCAGTACTTAGTCCGAGTTGAATGAACAGGAGCCGAAGGGCAAAGACGGTGAGTGTAGATATGCATATGACGGTCGGACGATAGGGCGGAGTGAGAAAGCAAAGGTAAACGCACCTTGCTGCCGCTGATAGACGTCGTTTGAACGGATGGCAGTTCGGAGGATGACATCGTTGAAGTCCCTCTCGGCGCGAGCAATGAGAAGAGCCTCTCCCGTCTCCTCCTGGAACTGCCCAAAACAGAACGCAGTCCCCTGATCTACCCACCGCGAGCCTATTAGTTCATAGACCTAACAAAGGGAAGCGGGATGAGTCTCGAAGGCATACACGAATGCCACTTGTGGCACACGAGAGGTGAAAGAGCAGACTAACCTTGACGCGCTTCATTTGGTCGCCATCTTGCACCCATTCACTCGTCTCCTCTGCCACATTGACCGCCTCTTCGATGGCAATGGTGCCAGGAGCATGCTCTACAAGTTCAATAGTGCCGAGCGTGGGCTCTACCCCTTCAGCCTTGACCTCCTGCTGGTGCTGTTGCTGATCGACGCCGTTAGCTTCGGGTTGTTTAGACTGGGCTTGGAGCGAAGTGTTTGGTTGCGTAGCAGAATCCAGCGCCGTAGTATTACCTTGAACAGCATCTTGCACATTTACGGATTGTGATTGCTGTTGAGCGGATGGGGCAGAATCGGCGGAAGCTGATAATTCGGCTTCGGTGGCTGGGTGTGGTAGGGTGATAGTTTGGAGGGGTTTGTGGGAAGAGCTGGCGTCGGAGGGCGGATCGTGAGGGGATGGTTTGTTGTGTGTGTGCTGCCGAGCAGCAGGCGCGCTCATTGGGGATGAGAGGGAGGGGGAGAGACAAGTTAGGCTCCGCGTAGTAGCCGTGATCAACGAAAAATGAACGTAAACGTCGAAAACACAGGACTTGGTCACGCTTTCAGCCCTGTCACACTCATCCACGCTGTCCACAAACACCCACAATGCCACACTCCACAGACTCTACCCCGTGTTCCTCTCTCAATGCATTCTCTACCAACTCATGTCTGACCCATCGCATTTAGCAGTTGCTGTTATTTGTTTCGCTACTGGCTTGTTTTCATCCGCCATCTACAACCACTTTAGACCTAGGAACCAGTCCGCAGACCAAGGAGGCCGCCGGACATGTAAGCGCCCGTTACATGTGCCTTATTGATCAACGTTTATTCTGCAAAGCCAAGGACATCGGCCAGGCCGGCTTCTCTTCCCGAGCTATATCCTCCAAGTTGCTTCGAGAAGCTCTGCGCCAAGTGAAACATGAAGAGCTCCCGAAGACCCCTGAATACAAGGAGGCATACTTTGTAACGCAGGTAAGCGTAGGCGAGTTGTTAGCCACTCAAGGTATTCCTGACATTTACTATTTGACGTCCCCGCTCACGACATCAATCCGCAGGACCTGAATTTCACCTTTCCGCCGCTATTGCCTTTTTCAAAGCGCTACGCATATATCCTTTGCCGGTGGACCTAGTTATGATATACCAAAATCACGTTCCAGAACCCATCTTCAAGGTAGGTTCTTATGTCATTCGTGACGGCGTCTGCAGCTAAATTTTACACAGCTTGTTATGGATCTCATGTACCTGGACGGACACCCTCCGTCGATACCGAACACGCAGCTCATTTCATGGAGTCAATTCCACAGATGGAACCGGGGACACCGCCACGCGCCCCACCATCCGGCAATGCAATCAAGATTTTCCTTCTCCCCGCACCCTTCGTTCACCCGCGTGCGCGCTGTGCGGAGAACAGACATCCCTGAGCGTCAATCTTCGATAGCCATTTCGCCGAACCAGCAGATCCTCCACCGCGCATTGCGCAACAGCCAACGGCGCATCTCGTTTGTGTAGAAATAGATATGATCGTGCGCGTGAATGATGACATGTATGGTTTCCAAAATTAGCGTGCTTGTCACGTCACGTATCGGGAGCATCCGAGGGGATGATGTAAGCGAGTGAGAAAAGCTTGGGTTTTCGAGTTTCAACTCGCGACCTCTACCGAAAATGTCAGAAACAAAGTCGAGGAATATCCTTGCCATCGCTGCTGCCACCGTCGCAACCGGTGTTCTTGCATACATCGTATACTTCGATTATAAGCGTAGGAACGATGCCCAATTTCGCAGGAAGCTCCGTGGGTACAGGTCCCCGGCACCAATTGCACACAGCTCACACTACGAATTCATAGGCAAGGAGAAGAAGCGCGTTGACAAGACCGTAGCCCAGGAAAAGAGCTCGACTGCTTCTGGAGGCGCTGCGCCCTCAGGCAACATCACCCCAGAAATGCTGCGGGCAGCGTTGGAGCAGGTCAAGCTCGAGGAGCCTCCCTCCAGCACTGAGGAGAAGGAAGCCTACTTCATGACTCAGGTCGGCATGGGTGAACAGCTTGCTGCTCAAGGTATGTCTTTTGCCATCTTCACCTTTGAAAAAGAATGTAAAACGCCTCATGTGTCTAGGACCTAGCTTCTACCTCCCCGCTGCCATTGCGTTCTACAAGGCTCTCCGTGTTTATCCCTCTCCCGTAGAGCTCATTGTCATCTACCAGAAGACCGTTCCCGAACCGCTCTTCAAGGTCCGTGTTCGCTCACTCCTCCTTACCTTTTCACACCTAACCGAGTGGCTGTAGCTCATCATTGAATTGACAAACTTGGATGTGAGTGCGCCTTCCTCCCCCAAACCTCACCCAGCAGAGGAGTCCGGTGAGGCAAGTCCAACGCGAAGTGGACCACCCTCAGAAACATCCTCACACGAATGGGACAAACTCACTGATCCCGACCCGGCATCATGAGTGTCAATTTTTCTACAATGGGATGGATTTAAAAAAGGGTCTCGTATACAAGAACATGAACATTTACATACGAACAACTCTCCCCGATTATTCATCATTTTGCTGCAGCAGCAATCCGCCTCATGTTTTCACACCCCCCTCTTGCGTCATCTTTCTTGCATATAACATGTTCTAATATACATCTCCTCTCGCATGCTTCTTCCGTTGATTTAGGTTGCCGCCCGAGCTTCTGGTGAGTAGATGGAACCTCCCCTACTTGCCTAAGCTGATTACTGAGCGTGGGTACAGGGTATTATGACCACTTCCCTCCCAAGTCTATGAATGTCGAAATTAAACCAAGTGAGAACGGTCGCAAGGTTCTTCTCGTCACTAAAGACATCGCTGCTGGCGAGACTATCTACAAAGTAACACCTAAATCACAATCTATTCTTCCGTTTCTTTTCACAAAGCTAATGTGCCACTCTCACAACAGGAATACCCCGTCGTAGCAGTCCTCGACGCCGACCTTGAATCCTCTGGCAAATATTGCTCACATTGCTTCCGCCAAGTCCAACAACCCGTTAACCCTGCATATCAGCTTCCTGAAAACGCAAACCCCCTCGGAAGCACCTACTGCTCCGAACAATGCTTCAATACAAACAAAGCCCAGTCTACATCTCTCCTCTTCACCCTAGAACCTCCTCTCCCACCCGAGCTTGCACCAGCTAGCAGTCCCGCCCTGGATACCGCAGGGCGTAAAGAAGCCCAAGACAAATTCGTCGAGTATCTCAAGAAAGAGAAACGTGCTGCACCGCTCCTTGTTGCAAGGTTCATTGCTCGACAGGTTGCGCTTGAGACCGCCAAGTTGGCTAGAAAAGACCCACAGAAGGCGAAGCGCGAGGAAGGTGCTGTTGGTGACTTTACGGATGCAGATGGTGGTGATTATTTGCTTGCGGATCATATGGAGCGGTTGAGGTATTTGGAGGTCAAGCCGAATGAGGAGGAGCTACCGTTGGTTTCGGCTGTGCTCGAGAAGACATTGCCTGGTCTCGAGCAGTTCGTGACGGAGGAAAGGCACGCGTTATTAGTCGGGAAGATGTTGTATAATGCGATTGGTGTTGGAAGCCGGGACGATAAGGTCTGTTTTTATCCTCTTTTGCATTGTACTGGGTTAACTCGATGTTTTGTTTCCAGCCTGAGCCTACAGCTCGTCCTGAGGATGTAGAAAAGACCCGCACGCCAGTTGGTACACAAAAACAAATCGGCTCGGCATTCTACACCCTCTCTTCATACGCCAACCATTCTTGCGCACCCAGCGCTAAACTCACTTTCCCAACTGGTACAACCGAACTCCACGTTGTAGCCACCAAAGACCTTAAAAAAGGCGACGAAGTTACGGTCGCTTACGTCGATGTTGACCCTCACGCCGGCGTTGAAGAGAGTATCGCCGACGCTAGGAGGCGTAGGCGAGTTGAGTTGGCACGTGGATGGAGGTTCGCATGCCCTTGTGCTAGGTGCGAAGAGGAGGGGAAAGAGTTGAGTAAGGAGGAGAAAGGTAAAGAGGGTGTTGAAGAGGGCAAGGATGACAGCAAGGTTGAAGAGAGTGCGAGGAAGTTTGAGGAGAAGGAGAAGGAGGTGCAGGAGGAGAAAGCTGCTGAGAGGACCGCCGACGTGGAGTGAAGGAGTACGGATGGTTGAGATTTTGATGATTGTTGGTTTGTTTCTCCTTTTTCACGATCTCACTATAGACGCAGTCTTTGATTACGGACAGTCCTTATGTTCCTAGTAATGTTAATCACGAAAAGTAATTCAAATTTACTTGACGTCCTTCCAACTCTTAAACGCCTTATCCTCGATAAGGGTACGTATCTCCACCCCCACAAGCCCCCACCACAGTCAGGTCAGCATGTGAAACAGATGCGGAGTACCGCAACTTCAGGGTTGAGCGTGCCTTGTTGCGACGGTGTTTCCAGTACATACCTTGTCGATGCCTAGTTGTAAAAAATGCCAGACATTCCACGCGAACACGGGACAAATTTAAAACATGTTAGGTACCTAGAACAAACATCGACAACAAGTTTCGATTATTGAAGAGAAGGATTAAATGTACAGAGACTACATATGCAACAACTTTACAATCACACCACAAACAAGGATAGCGCGAATAAAGACACTAAACTACCGAAAGGGGAAATACAGATGGACAAAAAAGTGACGATTTCTTTGGATGGTTTTCTGGGTTTTCTTGAACCATGCATAAGTCCTAGAATTATTCGTTTGCATGTATGCTGATGATGAGCGTGGTGAGCATGAGCGGGCCGGGGGAGGAGGATGGTAGATGAGAGGGTGAGGGTAACATGACGATGACTTGCACATGGATGAAGAAATATTGGTATCACTGCAATGCTATGCAAATTTGCTGCTCCATACTCCTGGGTTTCTTCCAACTGCACGATGCTTCCGTGTTCAACTCGGGGTCGGTTCGTTTAAGACGCGAGACTCCTCCACATGCCCTCCTCAGGTAGCTCGGCTCTCGCTTGCAAAATCTTCAACGCATGTTTCCTCGCCCTCTCACCGGACTCCAAACTCTGCGACGTCGCCTTTTTATCCCCTTGTTCCCCGTCCTCCTCTTCATCCTCTTCGGCGACGAAGTCAAGATTCCCAGGATCCAAAGATCTGAACCGATCTCGCTCCGCATATGCGGCCTTCCTGATCGCAGAAGCCGACATTCTCCTGGGAGGTACAGCGCCACCAGCTGGTGCCGTTGTTGCTGCTTGTTGACGTTCACCAACTGACGCCTTGGGCTGATACGACGCCAGCGAGAGAACTTCGCGAGGCCGGATCGAGGAAACGATATTTATCGGCAAGGATCCAGGGATACCATATCGGTTGTGATAGTGGTACTCTTCATTGTCTGCAAGGTTGGTAGCAACATCAAGGTTCGTGAGTAAATATATTTAGACGAGAAAAACATCGATCAACACACCTTCTGATTCACTGTCCGAATCTGAGGTGGGCCGAGGGCTGGAATCGGTTGTATCTTCACTGGTCTCCTGATCGGTCATATCTTCCTTATCCTTGTTCTCTCCATTTGGTGTCTTGGAGACTGGTTCCGAGGGACGTGGAAGCGACAGCATGATGTTAGTGGAGTAAGTGTCGATGTTGGGGGGCCGAGCGGCCCGCATTTGCGAAGGTGCGGGGAGAGATGCTGGGCGCAGGGCTGAGAAGGATGCAGGCAGGCCGGCGGCAGGTTGAGGCCGTGTCCTTCTCGCTCTGGGAGGGATGACAGGTTGTTCGAGTAAGGGTAACGAGATTTGACCTTCCGAGGGTTGCCCTTCGCCGCCTTCGATGTCATCATCGAGAGCGAAGACCATTTCTATCAATGATGTCAACGTACATTACTGTATCGAACGATGAAAACACCAACCTCCCGGGTCTGGTTTGCTCGCCTTCTGGGATTTTCTGGAGGCAAGTTCCTTGGATTCCTTGACGGCAGGTTGCACATTGAAGTGGACATGCTTGGTCTTGGGCTTCGGCCCATTCGCCTTCCCTTTCTCTTTGTCGTTATTATCCACGTTCGCATTGGCATCACCGCCGGTGGCCTCAGATGGCTCTTGCTTTTCGTCATTTACTGGAGGTTTAGATGGACCAGCGATTCCCATAGTCTCATCATGATCTGAGCCAGCCTCTTGCTCCTTCTCTTTCCGATGTCGTGCCATCTCCTCCTCGAGGTTCAAGAAATAGCGATAGCTCGCAGCGGTGTTGATAGTGTCGTCAACCATTCGCCTAAACTGGAGAACGCTTGCGGTCTCACGTTCATTGGTCGAGGGCGGGACGAGGGTCGGTGAACCCGAGTGCGTAGAAGATGTATGCTCGGAGGCATTCGAGCCATTCGCGCTCCGGTGATTATTTCTGTCTGCCATGGCTTGATGTAGGTTTGTATTCGCAAGAGACGCTGAGAGAGCTGAAACCCTAGGGGGAGGTGGCGTGGATCTCACAGGGGGTATTACGGATACGGGCGTAAAGTCACGTATGGCAACCGGAGCTTTCTGGCCATTATTCCGGAGATCGTTGGCCCTTGCGGGAGATGTCCAAGGAGCTGTCGATGAGGGTGGTTGAGACCGATCCTGTTGGGCTTTGTCCAGGCCGTGCCTGAATTTGAGCCAGAGTCGCTCGACTTGAGCCTTGAGCTCAGCCTCCTTGGCTTGGACTTCCGCAGCTTTGTCTCTCACGATCCTCGCAAGCTCCTCATCGGCGGTTGCGCGGAGAGACTGGGATTCCTTTTCCGCCACAGAGAGAAGGTGCAGAAAGGCTGAATGTGATGGGGTGAAGGGCGGGGGTGGGAACAGGGGGGGAAGGCTATTGAGATAGGAGGCAGGGATGGAAGGGGTTGGAGTTGACGATGCCGTTGATTCAGGCGATATCCGTGTCGTGGGCGACACAGGCGTCGTTGTCTCTGAAGCAGAGGGTAGAATGAGCGAGTAGATGCCAGAATAATCATCAGAGGATTCTGCCTGTGCGATGGCATCGCCACTCTAATACACGCGCCCGAGTCAGCATTGCAACCTCCCTGTGGAAAGAGGGGTTGCACAACATGCAGCAATGAATATGCTCACAAGAAAGATCAAGCAGCGAGCCAACTCTCTGATGCATGTTGGATAACCTACCACCTCGGAACCAGTGACTCACCAAACAATCCTTGGATACCTCGATCCAGCCACTTGGACTCTTCATAATCTCCTGTTCGGCCCAGTCATCGCTGGGAAGCAAGGGCAGATCTTTTGCTTCGACTTCCGAAGAAATCACTTGATGCACGCGGTAGACGGCGAGATCGCAGACTAGGCATGTTAACGTGGTGAATCGAGAGCATCTTGCTGTCCCAGATATAACTTTGCCCCGCGATTTGACTCTGAGTGTCAATTGTGGGTGTGCCTAAGGATTTCTCCGTGAGCATCGACGTCGACGTGCCCGGTTATATGTTACATACAACTTGAATACCGACATCCCCTACATGGATTGTAGTGAATGCGGCGTCATCTGAGGACTCCGGTGGCGTGGACTCTGTTGGGGCCGTTGCGAGGCGCACGTTGAGGCACCTGCAGGCGAACAGTTGTGGGTGATGGTCGACGGCGGTGGACGCCATCGAGTTGGGTGGTGGGGGTTGGTGAAGAAAAAAAGGCGAAAAAGGAGAGTGTTCAGGTTCAAGGCTGCTTGTGTTGTCGACGGAGGGTGGCAGTTCCGATTCGGATAGCCGGACCTAAACGGTTCATCCACATTGTTCATTCGCTCGTCAATTTCTGCAGCTCAGCTATCGCTAAGGCACGTACTCGGTATTTGAAATTAAGGTCGGTAATGGTAGATAGAACACTCGATGGAATGGGCGGCGAGGGTGTGATGGAGACGTGTCTATTGTACAGCTCCTCCCCGAACTACGTAAATGCTCAACATCCAGCCCCGATTCCCACAATACACATCCACCTATCAATCCCCGGCGAGTCCTATTTCCCCACATCACTTATCCTTTTTCGACTCCGTCGACTTGGTCGCATCAACATCTGAGGCCATCACCTGTCCATACTCGTTCACCCGCTTGGGATCAACCCGGTAGATCCACCGCTGTGAAACAAAGATTCGGTCTTTCCTTTACGTTTCAAGAGCGCAGTATCGGCTCACCTGATACAAGAAGATGAGGAACACCACATCGTCCCTGTCGGCTGTCGTGAGCGAAAGCCTGCAATCAGTCGGGATATTCTCTTACCGGAAGCACGCTAAGCGATGTAAGAATGGCATTTTTATGCAAAACCTATAATTAAATGTTAGTGATAATAAAATATAGCTACCCCAAGGATTGTTCCTACGCAAAAAGGTCATCGACCACCGTCGATAGTGTTTTATATATCATTGCCTTCATAGGCATATGTGCCACGCTCTATTGGACTGGTCAGTACCCAGCTCCATGTGGTATCAAGGCCAAGTGATGAACCTTGAGTTTGTAGTTGATGATCAGCTGAGGGATGAGCTGCGCCTACAAGGAATACATCAGTCCATGTGCTTCACCGTCAGGTCATAAGAAAACGCACAAAGCCGAACATATAGACAAAGGAAGTGAGTGTCGAAATCACGAAGCTGTACCACCCTTTGTGGGACTCATACACCAAAGAATATCCGGTGTATGCAATCAATGTCGGAATAGCCACATATGACACGTAGCGGAACGCCAGCCGGTCATACCTGTGATTCTCAGAAAATGAGAGAACCGCCTTGGCGCAGAAGCGGAGTTCCCAGAAAACTCACTCTTGGGTTTTCTTCTCATCTTCGCTCAGGACATGTTTATCTAGAGCTTATTCAGATAGATGGACATCTCCTTAATCAGCCAAGCCCACCTTTAATGTCGAGCTTGTATGGCAGAAGAGAACCCGCAGGCGCAGCAACTACTTTGATATCCACCGCCTTGGTGATCTATTCACCACATGAGCTTCTTCTCGGACGGAACGGAAGCAAACAGCAACCGACCTTCCAGGCTTCGATGACGACGCCGATGCCAGAGCCCATAAGTATCATCCAGCTCGTATTTTCGTTGTTGTCTATCAGGTATAGCAGCACAACGACTTGCACGAAAACATTGGTAATGATCTGCCGAAAATAAACACTCCGCCCTGAGACATGGACAAGAATATACGCACCGTCCTACAACAACAATGAGCCGAGAAATCCGAAGACCAAGGGCAGGAGATGGCCGAATCACATACCTGATGGAGACACCGGTCATTTCTTTCTTTTCTCGCCAGTGAGAGACGTCCGACTTGAACGCCAACATCTCGAAACTATTGATGAATGCGATCCACGCATCAGGAATTGCCATATCCCAAAGGAGGGGTGCTACTCACACTACGTGGAGCACACTAACGAGACCAGTAAGACCGAGGAACCAGGGATTAGTCTCGAGCAACATCCGCTTGATTTCGTCCAGTTCCGAAGCCGCTCCAGCACCTTGCTGCTTGGCAGCTTCATTGAAGCCGGCAGTCATGGACGCAAATATTTGGAACTTGAAGAAAGACATGGGCTGGAAGGTAATCTCGAGCGGTAGACTGGGCGTTGTCTGATTAATTTCCACATAATGCGAGCGCAGATGCCAGAATTCATTCAGAAAGATTATAGGCTTGTAGAAGCCCTTGGTTCCGGTCTCATCGCGTTGATTGTAGACTAGGTGGACATCTATCAACGGAGATGGTAAGTGGCGTGCATTGAATGCACTACATGTACCTACGTTCTCTCAGCGGAGAAGCCAGTTTCGCATATGGTATCTTGGGGTTATCGGAGATCAAAGCCAAGGTGACATTCTGAAATATATCAACGACATCAGTGTCCCATTACGATTCAATTGCAGTAAGACGTCACCTTGTGCCAGTGCGGAACAATCACGTCTGCCTAATGTAGTTCAGCAAATCTCCGACCCCCAGGGAGCGGAATGGTTCACCTCGGGTATTTCTTCCTCGACCTTCTCCTCCTTGTTCGTGGATAATAAATTCTTCTCCTTCCTAATTTTGACCCTCGCCATATACGGCGTCAATACTATGTCGCATAACCTCCGTGAACAAATCTCCTATGCCAGAAAAAAGTAAAATAACATACACTTCCGAACATGATGAACGTCAACTGGATTGAACTTGGCGTTATGAGGATCCGGGCTCGCCCCATTTCGCGTTAAGAACACATCCGCCCACAGGGAACCATTATTCAACACATACTAATCATCCACTATATCAACAACGAATCGGAAGACAACAAGTTGTCACAACATACCTGTGGGAACTTGATATCATAGTTCACTACACGGGAATCAGTGTAATTTCCATAGGTAATGTTCTCCCAAACGAGATGTGGTAATCCAGCCTCCTCGTCCCTTCGTGATGACACAGTCCCCTTAGAGAAGACATCCCCGCGTGGTGACGTGGACAGGTATACGTGCATATCGAGCGATTGACCGAGCGGCCATGAAGGAAGGGCCTCAACCGGTGGCCGTAGCCACGGGTTTGTCTCTGGTGTGTTACCATTGGCGTTTGGGCTGGGAGATTTCTGACTAGGCGCAACAGTAGAAGCGGGTGGAGTAGGTACGAAGAATTTGCCGACTGGCGGGAGCCCATTGTATCAGCTGCGTTGTGGTGAGATGCGTTGAATAATTACGCACTTAATTGCGATATAGTATACGCAATGACAATTTGCTATATAGGTTGACATTAGCTTTCAGAACCAGGTAACGTTAGGGAGCCGGGTCCCAGAGTACTGCTGCATGCTCCAAAACAAGACATACCTGTACGATCTTCAACACAGTGTTGAAAGCCGAAGGTTGCTCTTCACCTCCTCCTCCTTCTCTTCCTTGTTGAGCAGCCTGAGCCTGTTGTTCAGGCATGATGTCCGTTTCAGCAAAATGCGGATGATGTGAAGAGTCTAACTGTTCCTTCTACCGTTGGCACGCGGTTCTGTTTCAGGGTTGTGAATAACGAATATTTTTGAGTGTTTGATGCCATCAATCAGGTGGAATAAGGCGGGTATGGAAGGACCATCCCACGCGATAGACTCTAGTTGCTCCGGGTGACGGGCCTTTGTTCTACAAGACCTTCTTGTTCCTTCGGCCTGTATGTTTTTAATCTGCCTGTGCCGGACTTGGTGTGGACGGGCGTAGTGTCGCACCTTGTTTATCAGCTGCGCAGCAATCCTGCTCGGAGTAAATGGTGGACGCCTGGGTCGATTATGAGCCTCGGGATCATTAATAACCAAATAATTTTGTTTCATGAGAAAATAAGTAGCTGCCCCGTTGATCCAATTTCCTTCCTGAGAAGTCTCAATAGGGTACGATGGTCCGACAGAAGGGCTTGAGCTGTCAGCCGTAGCTCACTGAAACATTCATAGCATTTCTTTAACGCTTTTTTTCATTGACTGGCATGGACAATGAGTCGAGCGACCACGCCAATCGCAGGGTCGAGGGAAAAAGATTCCCATATTCCGTGGAATTACTCCATCCAGTGAGACGACGCATTTCAGTGGGCATACCTGCTACTACTTGAGGCACCCGACTAGCATCTAGGAGGGCTTATCAGTTAGGAAGGTTGTCATAGGGTCGTACTACTTATATCGCGATCGGGACGGTACAGTACCTAAAGCACTAGACTGCTATCCTACGAATTCTCCCCAAACGTCTCAGGGATCAGGCCTTCAGAAGGTAATTCGGGTCTCAAGGATGTCTGTGTTAGCACATCAAAGTATGAATCGGTTTTTGAATCGAATACCCCTAACCCAACCTCTCGAGGAGAAGTTAATATCGGGCTGACATTCTGGCGAATGAATAGGCTCTGCGTTGGCTGGGCAGGGGTGTGAGGGTTTATGACCCCTAATGATTGACCGGTAGCTATATTCTGGCCATATCCATTTCGTTCGGATCTACTTGCCCCACGCGGGTGACCTCCCTGAGATGTCAGGACGTGGGGAACATCGATAACAACAGTGCCCCGACATCGGGAAGATTGAGTCTCCCAATAAAATACACGGCTGAGGGGAAAATGAATAATGGCACAAGACTCGTCGCTCGTGTCCGCGGACACTCGAATTTAAGGGTTCAGCACGGGCCTCCATAAAGTCTGCTGCTGATGCATCCTCCAAAGTCGTACTTGTTGATGTTCTTCGTGGTAAATCCGGAATTCTCACAACTACTTAATAGTTTCGCGGGTGAGAGATATCTATTACATTGCGGTTCCAAGGAAATGGATAGCACGACTCATCTTCTGGAATTGAATGCGGAGTCGACACATACCCAAGGTGCGCAGTAACGAACAAGCAGAGTTGTGTTGGATTGCTGATCGCGAACACAACTGCGCTGCCTTGTTCTCACTGCCGACCATAGCGACGAACAGCCCTCTCATGACGATTGAAAAGCTGGCAATGATTAATGATTCGTGACGGCAAAGTCTGATCCTTACTGATCAAGGGAAATGGTTTGTTCAAAGACGATTTCAACTTTTCATGCGATCCTCAAGGCATCATTTCCAGCCTAACGAAAAGGAGGTATGGGGTTATGGCCCCACATACTGCGAAATGCGACGAGGTTCAAATATAACCACATGTAGCAAAAATAGTGAACCACTCAGTGCACATCCAACAAGTGCGCGACAAGTGTCAGCGATCGAGTGGTCGTAGCGAACATACAACCACAAACACCGGTCTTGGAGACCATGAAATCCGTACCCCAAATTTATGTCCGCACAGCCTATCTTTTACGTGGTCATCTGCGTATCACATCGTAGGAGGGAAGTCCATCAGAATCTTCTCAGTGGATCATGGCGATAGATAACCTGTGTCGAACAGGATAGATTCCTGTTGGGCGCCAGGCCCTTCATAAAAAGTGACAAACAAGCAGTTGACAGGTGGGGAAAAGAACGCTTCACTGTCAGCGCACTAGGGCAAATGATGAGGCGCCAAAATGAATAGGGTGTACAGCCCAGTGCTAGCGCCTGCCGGAAGCAGCGCAATGGCGCTATGCGAGTCGCGGCTTCCAGCAAATTCGGATGAAATGAAACCGATCAACGTTTGACATTTTCGATGTTAGGGGAATTGTTATTTCACAACAGGAACACCTTTACGACGATATTAAGTTGCCCTAGTTGTTTTGACGGCAATTGTTGTGAAGGTAGTATCAGCGTTTGAACGGGAAGGGGTGGCAACAAGAAGAAACCAAAGTGGGCTGATGATGGAACGTTCCGTAGAAGCCACACGTGATTTATTGAACAACCCTTTGCCCTAGGCCAATGAGTTCACGTGACAGTGAACCCTCTGCCCAAGTTCCTTTAATTTGGTTGGGTTTATTGGAGGTTTCTGCCCCATCACTCCTCACCTTCTGTCTATCAGCTTTATCGTTCCCCTCTCCCGTAAGTCCTCGTCGTTGTCGCGCTCCCTCTCACTGCTAATCTCCGTCACAGTCAACAAATACCTTACCCCTCACTATCCAACGTATGTCTTTGACGCGTCTTCACGCGTCTTATCGCATGTCTCACTTCGACACAGATGCCCGACTCTCGTGAAGACTCTGTCTACCTCGCCAAGCTCGCTGAGCAGGCTGAGCGCTACGAGGGTGAGCATTCCCTCATCCGTCAGACGCGTCGTCGTATCTCACGACCTACATTCCAGAAATGGTTGACAACATGAAGCGCGTCGCTTCGTCCGACCAGGAACTCACCGTTGAGGAACGTAACCTCCTCTCCGTCGCATACAAGAACGTTATTGGTGCTCGCCGTGCATCATGGCGTATTGTGTCCTCCATCGAACAGAAGGAGGAGTCTAAGGGTAATGAGGCCCAAGTGCAGATGATCAAGGGTTACCGCGAGAAGATCGAGGGTGAACTTGCTGACATCTGCGAGGATATCCTCGATGTCCTTGACAAGCACCTCATCCCTTCCGCTGCCTCTGGAGAATCCAAGGTGTTCTACCACAAAATGTTGGTGGTCATGTGCTATTTTCGGAACATATGCTAATGGCTGTGAAATCACAGGATGGGTGACTACCATCGTTACCTCGCCGAGTTCGCCACCGGTGACAAGCGCAAGGACAGTGCTGACAAGTCCCTTGAGGCTTACAAGGCTGCTTCCGACGTTGCTGTCACTGAGCTCCCTCCCACACACCCCATCCGTCTCGGCCTCGCCCTCAACTTCTCCGTCTTCTACTACGAAATCCTCAACAGCCCCGACCGTGCCTGCCACCTCGCCAAACAAGCATTCGACGATGCTATCGCTGAGCTCGACACATTATCAGAAGAGAGCTACAAGGATTCGACATTGATCATGCAGCTTCTCCGCGATAATCTGACATTGTGGACATCAGATATGCAGGAATCTGGTTAGTCATTCCCATTTGCTTCATTTATTCGTTGGTCTTATGACTGATCATGTAGCAGAGAATAAGGATGAGGCTGCCGATGCTAACGCTGACGAGTAAATGTCGGGCGCTGTTAGCAACCTTCTTTCTTGCACGTTCTAGCGACAGGCCGTCGCACTACTCATACCGCATCGCATCTTACGTCGTTATCACATACGCCTTTTATTATCATTAGTTACTTTCGTCGGTTCTGTCTGTCAATTTCATGTTCTCTGAATTGGATGGGTGAAAGCTGCATGTGCATTTGAGATCCTCAATTAGAGATGTCTAATCTATTCATTTGGAGTATCATTGACGACCATCTTCGTGGGAACGAGTTGAATTTTAGATGCTAACTTGTTGCTGTGCCAGAACTTCGTTTCTCCAACTCGACCACGAGGCATGCTATTTCCAACTGGTCCATTGGCTCTCTTTGCTATATTGGCTGTATCTGGCTTTTACTTTGTGAGCAAAAACCTCGTTAATACACTATCCCCTCAAGGATGTCGCATGTCCTATATGTCACCCTCCTACGTCCTGCAAGATGCCTTCAATGAGTCCTGGTCTCCTTTGGCCCGAAGATACAGTCTCTGGTTATATAGGGAAGTTGGTTGGGATACTCAGGTGGGACCCTTTGGGTTTGTGGTTCGTCTAGGAGTTTCTCAAATGACATGCAGACCCCGAACGGTTTACCCGTGCTATTTATTCCAGGGAACGCTGGTTCTTCTCATCAAGCCCGTTCCATAGCATCATCTGCTAGCAGGCAATACTATTCATCACCTGGTGAACCTTCACCAGAATTCTGGTCAAGAGGAATAAGCGCCTTAGACGTTTATGCAGGTATGAGGGCATGTCAGAGACTTCATAACGAACTCATCGCGGGCCATCGACAGTGGAATTTAACGAGGATCTCTCGGCCTTTCATGGAGGAACATTACAATCTCAGATCGAATACACTTCAAAAGCAGTTGACTACATTCTGTCGCGATACCCACCACACACCTCGCTGATTATCTTAGGTCATTCGATGGGCGGCATTGTCGGAACTGCGCTACTACCATCTGAACGGCTTTCCGCCATTATCACCATGTCGACACCCCATAGCCTTCCGCCAGCCCGGTTCGATCCCCGACTAGACAGCATCTATGCGAAAATCCAACACAACCTCAACAACGATACCACTCCTATTTTATCACTTTGCGGCGGAGCAACGGACATGATGATACCTTCTGAATCATGCATATTATTGAATCAGAACGACGACATTTATCGAAAGACTGTCTTCACTTCTGCTTTAGAAGGCGCTTGGACTGGCGTAGGCCACAGAGAAATGGTTTGGTGCCACCAAGTCCGCTGGCGTATAGCTCGAGCCCTTCTGGAGCTGGGTCCACAAAAATCTCCGGGAGCAAGGAAGGCTGTCCTCGATACCTGGCTTCGTGATGGCCATGAATTACCTTCTGGGATCCCAGAATACCCGAATGGTGACTCAGGCTTTGAGCTTTCTGATCGTAGTTCATATGACATCATTCCTTCGGGCGTGCAACTCATTCGAAAGCCCGCGGGCTCCCGTGTCTATCTGCTCCCAATTCCCTCCATCGCGGACGGCTCATTGCCTGCCAGACTGAGTGTCTTGGTTGGAAAAGGCTCTATCGTTCCTGTTTCCCCTCAAACCCGGTATCCCTTGCAAGTCTCCATTTACATCTGCTCCTCGGCTGAGAGGAGCAGTGTTTCTCCCCGTTGCGCCTCTCTCCAACCTGTTACCCTTAAATTGGTACCCCGACCGACTCCTGGAGAACCGTTTCCGCGTCCTCGAGTTGATGCTGACCCTTCCTCCGGCGGTGTCAACGAGTCTGATGGAGTCGTGTTATATGAAGCGGAAATAAGGCAGTCGCACGGCCAGTGGGTTGGTGTCAAGGTTGAAGGTGGCGAGGGCGAAGGCTGGGTGGTTGCGGGTTTCATCCACAAAGAGGCAATCATAAATGTAACTCCAATTAGATGTACGTATATTGGGTCGAGTTTAACTCAGCGATGTTTAATCGAGTTTCATGCCATTTTAGCTCTGCTTTTCCAGGGCACGTTTGTGGAGATCAAGGCTGGGAGCTCGCCGAGGCTTGACGTGTGGTTTCCCCGATTGTTATCTAACGCCCTTATCGTTTACCGCCTGACGCCGCGATTCGGCCAAACAGAGGCCTGTGCCGGTGAGATTCATAAACGAAGTGGATATGTTGTATCCGATGACTCAATGGACGCTATAGAATCCTATCTAGCGCCGCTCTTAGTTCACACATCGCACTCGGTAGAAACCCACTACTACCCGCTTGCAACGGCAGGTAACCGGCGTATCTTGTTGCATACTCACTATCCTGCTCCCTACCATAGTCGGCGGGAGGGAGAAAGGGAAGGTCTTCACCTGACTATCCTTTCATCTGGGAGTTCCAGTTGTATCGACCACCTCAAGGGATTAGAAATATCCATTGACTGGTCCGCGTCGTTGGGGCGATGGGCTTCGCGGTATCTGATAACAGTTATCAGCTGGGCTGCTGGCATTTCAGCTATGCTGTTATTTTTGGGTTTGGGGATCTACGACCGAGGCGGTGCGTTTCTTTAAATCACCTCTCCTGAGGTGAGTGGGGTCCTAACCTCGACGACTTTTCCACAGCGCCGATGCCGTCTGTTGGTCAGACGATGCAGCATTACGAAAGAATCCTCTTGCGTTTCATGCTGCCTGCGACTCTATTAGCTTCGCTCTTGCCTTGGCCGACAGGGTTCTATTTAGGGCTCGGAAATTCCGGTCTGTTCGCACCCCTGGCCCCGTTGATTTTGCTTATCGCTTCGGGTTTGGTCATCGCAAGCTGGTGGATTCTGAGAGTACTCCTATGGGTGTCGAGGCCTCTCGGGAGATTTTCCGTGGCGAGGTGAGTTGTCCCAAATTTTTTTTATAAGTTAACTTCAACCATATGGTCGGTGGCAGGAAACACGAAGGTCCGGCCATGGGGCGATCTACCATCATCTCAATATGCATCATTTTCATAACGATATTGTTGTTCGTGCCTTGGCAGGTGGCCTATCTAGGCTGTTGGATGTACCAACTCCTCACCTGTGCTGTCGGTGTGCCTAGTGCGGCTTCTTCCAGTCGTGGCGTTGTGGAGGTATATCCTTCCCTTGATCCCTCCGGACAGGATGAGGCGGCTGATGATGCTTCACGGTCCCGGGTGGACGAAGTGACAAGGGAACGGAGTTTTATCCAACAGAACAACCATCGTCTCAACTGCCATGTTTTGCTATTCATGACTTGGCTGTTGCCGCTTGCAGCGCCGGTACTGGCGGTTTGGGTGAGAACGTTGGTCACGGCTGGATTAACCACTCCATTTGATGGGGACCACTTTTTCTTCGGTGTGGCACCGTTCTTGGTGTTGGTGGATTTCGCATCGCGGACGTCGATGCCGATCTTGATTCGTCAAAGGTGGGTTGATAAAACGCTGATATTGAGGGTCAAGTTCCGCAGTTCTAACACCACGACATAATAAGGTTTGAAGATCTCATATCTGTGCGGTGGGCGCTTGTATCGGTGGCTGTTGTCTCCTTTTTGGTCGGAGGAACGCGGCCACATAGAATTTTTGACGCGGGAAAAATTAGTGTTGGTCTCCTGGTGGCTGTAAGAATTGGTCGGCGCTACTGGGGAGGTGCCTCATGGACGGCTACTAGATCCCGAGAGTGAGGCGTATGAACCTGTTGTATCTGCCTGGACGCTGTTTGCACCTCCACGATCAATGCAGCTATTTTTATTCTTTCTGACAGATGCTGTGTTCTTCCGCGCCTTCTGTGATCTAGATTAGAACATCAATAACCCTTCTGGAACATCCTAGGATAGTGCAATTTTTTGGCCTCTGTTAGCCTGGCGGATATACAAAATCGAGGCTAGATTACCCCAATGTCTATGCATGGTCTGTGCTACCGTTTGTTTAGGGAACACCATTTTTGTCACACAGATCTGGCGTCTAGCCAAGTCCGATCTGTGGCGGCCAATTTTGGTCTAGCCCCTTATCAGGCATGCGTCAGGTTTCAGGGTCGCCTGACAATTCCCAATCGACCCGCAAGCTGCCAGGCTTGGGAGGCTCGGGGGAGCGGAAACTTCCAGTCCTGCTCCACGGCAGACCCAGTGGGAGAAATGAGCTTCACTGGCACCGTTTACGGATCATTCTCAGCGATCGATTGTTTGGCGTCCAGTGTGAAGCGCATGAAGATGGGGAGGCATCAGAGTCAAGAGGTCGTTTGATTCATAACAGCCATAGACATCATTTCACCGTGTGTACCTCGTGTACTATATGGGAGGTTCGAGACGCAGAAGAAGGGAGGAACTCCTTTAAGCTCGTTGACTGCCGTCTCTCGGCACGTTTCGGCATTGGACCAAGCAATCCAAGCGTATGGGGTTTCGGGAGCCATAAGAACTAAACTAACGACCTTATACATGCTGATACAGGCTGCCTAAGCATCAGCTGCGACCTGATATACCATGGGAAATGGTGGCTACCAATTGCGGTTGCCATCCGCATGGCGATGTTGGCCACATTAAGTGTGACTGTTTCTCCCAAAATATCCATGGGGTCGTAGGAGTCAATATGGACCACCTTGTGAGCGATGGTGAAAAAATCGTCTCTCGTGACCCCCGAAAAGAGCGTCCGTCTGTGAGCAGAATCCTGAGCCCCGGGTGATTAATGAGTGGTGTTTGGACCTCCTTCAAAGCTTTTCCGTGGGTGGGGGAGTGACAGCCAAGGAACAGCGGATCCTTGTGATCTATATAAATGGGAATTACCCACGCAGAAGCGCTCGAGTAACATAACCTGGCCTAGTTTAAACTCCGCCACTTACTCTCTTAACACTCTCTACCTCAGAACGCCTGGAACTGGTGCTCAATCCGTTCAGAAAAACCAGCTTCTGCACTTATCGACATGCAAGGCAGTGCCTCTGCCACTACCCCGCGAGGAACTCCTTCTCGAAGAGGGAGGTCACCTCGTTTTTCCTCCGACAGCTCCTCGCATGCTAGTGTGAGCCATCTAGGCAACAATTATCCTACCGACCCCACTACAGTCTTTGCATCTTCTCTCGATATTCGTGTTGAGGGTGCAGTTCCGATTAAGGATGACTCCAAAGAAGAAGCTAGCTCCAAGGCACCTCAGCCGGCTGCTTCATCTGACACCGAAAAGCGTGCCCCGCGGAAGTCAAAGACGGACGCATTGGCCGCTTTGAATAATCAGACTCGGGCATCGTCTACGGCACCGGATGACGAAGAAGCTGCTACCAATCTTACTGCAAAATATCGCAATGCTCCTCCCATTCCTGTCTCCCCGACCTTGGATTTATCTTCAGTCAAAACCAGCACCCCCCGCCGTGACGGTTGCAGACCGCCGGCGCCCCGTCCTTTTGGGCTCATGGATTGTCCGGAATATTATCCTACGCCGGAACAGTTTAAGGATCCTATGGAATATATCAAGTCGATAGCTGACGAGGCCAAGGAATTCGGAATTTGCAAGATTGTGCCTCCATCAGATTGGAAGATGCCCTTTGTGACGAATACTGAAGTATGTAATAAAATTCTAGGATTCTTATGTCTTGTTTATGATTCGACCTTTCAGACCTTTCGCTTCAAGACTCGCCTTCAGAGACTCAATTCAATCGAGGCGTCATCAAGAGCTAAATTGAATTTTTTGGAACAATTGTATCAGTACCATCAGCAACAAGGAAACCCCCGTGTTTCTGTACCTACTATCAATCACAAACCGCTCGACTTATGGCTCCTCCGAAAAGAGGTCAACAAGTTGGGTGGCTATGAGGCTGTATGTGTACTCTTGTGTGTGTGTGATGTTTCATTATTCGGGAACTGAGTCACACGGATCTAGGTCACCGCTAACCGAAAATGGTCGGACTTGGGGCGAATTCTTGGGTACCGAGGCATCCCTGGTCTTTCAACGCAGATCAAAAACTCCTATGCCCGCGTCATCCTCCCTTACGAACAGTTTTGCGAGAGGACTAAAGTTTCGCCAACGATGCCACCAGTGGTTGCACGTGATACCACTGTCAAGGTTGAAGGTCAGTCTCCAATAGAGTCCAAGGGTCGGACAAACTTTCCAACGGTACTACAGGTGATGCGAGCGTGCCATCGAGCCCATTGACCGCAACATCAAGTCCACTATCCGAGCCCCCTGATGAATCGGAGAACAAGGATACGAACAAACCTGTGACGAGGCCCCGCCGCAGTGCCAGAACGGGTTTGACGGACCAAAGCAGTTGTAAGTTCTATATCTGACATGTGGCATACCAAAAGTTGTGATTAACGAAATGGTTAGCCAAGAAACCTCTGGCTCTTTCCCAACCCGTAGTGCCACCTCCTATCTTCTATGACAAGCGGGAGAACCCAAAAGGAACATCCGAGGTAAGCGAGGCGCTTGATTACATCGTGATCTCATTAATCACGTTCCACAGCAAAGTTGTGAGATCTGTCACAAGGCAAATCGGGCCGACAGGATGTTGCTTTGCGACGAGTGCGATTGTGGTGTGTCTCCCTCACGAATCGTTAACTATTCTCCTTTTTTACACATATGCCATCACGAAGGGTTTCATATGGACTGCCTTGACCCTCCCCTCGCGACAGTACCTGCGGACAATTGGTTCTGTTACAACTGCCTTTCCACGAGTGGCGGTGATTTTGGTTTCGATGAAGGTGAAGAACACAGTCTTTCCAGTTTCCAGGCGCGCGACCTAGAGTTTCGGCGGATGTGGTTTGAGAGACACTTTTCGGATCCGGTCAAGCATAAAGATCTTCCGGATTACATGTGCAATGAAATAGCAGGGGTCAAGTATTCTGAATACGACGTAGAAGAAGAATTCTGGCGGCTAGTTCAGTCCCAACAAGAGACGGTCGAAATCGAGTACGGCGCGGATGTTCATTCGACCACTCATGGAAGGTTTGTCGTTTTTTTGGTCGTTTTTCCTGCCCCGGTTTTGACCGCTTGGCAGCGCAATGCCCACGCTCGAAACACATCCTCTCGACCCATATTCCCAAAACCCTTGGAATCTCAACAACATCCCCATCTTGCCGGAATCGTTACTTCGGTATATTAAATCCGATATATCTGGCATGACCGTGCCTTGGACTTACGTTGGAATGGTCTTCTCGACCTTCTGTTGGCATAACGAGGTAAAATAATTATTGTCAAGCAAGGGCATGTTCAAGTCTGATTTCAACCCGATTACAGGATCATTATACGTACAGCATCAATTATAGTAAGTCATGAACACTTTCATTGATGACATTGCTCATAGTGAACCAGTGCACTGGGGCGAAACAAAGACTTGGTATGGAATCCCGGGAAGTGACGCGGAATTGTTCGAAGCAGCAATCAAAGGCGAAGCTCCAGATTTATTCCAGGCTCAACCGGACCTACTCTTCCAATTGGTCACGCTCATGAATCCTCGTCGTTTGACTGAGGCTGGTGTTCGAGTATATGTCTGTAACCAGAGAGCTGGTGAATTTGTCGTTACCTTCCCAAAGGCTTATCATGCCGGGTTTAATCACGGTGTACGTCTGTTGTTCTGTACTTGCTAACTGTCTACTCAACGTCTGTCCACCAGCTCAATTTCAACGAAGCGGTTAATTTCGCCTTGCCGGATTGGCTCCCTTTCGACCTCGCTTGCGTAGAGCGCTACCGCGAGCATCGCAAGCTGCCAGTCTTTTCCCACGACGAGCTTTTATTGACTATCGCACAACATTCAACTGGGATCAAGACTGCAATGTGGTAAGTATACTCGCTTAAGAATTAGGGGTCTTTGTTCCTGATCAGGTGCCAGGTTGCACGACAGTATCAAGGAGATGACAGACCGGGAGTTGTCGGACCGGAAGAAAGCTCGTGCACGAGGCCTTACTGAATATCTCTCAGAAGAGGACCGTCCCGAAGACCAGTACCAATGCACGATATGCAAGGCATTCTGCTACCTTTCTCACATCATGTGCCGATGCGACACGAAAGTCGTTTGTGTCGACCACATTGATCTTCTCTGCGATAAATCCCACCAACCAAATCACCTCACTCTTCGAAAGCGAATCGACGATGATGACCTGACGAAGTTGCTGGACAAAGTCGTCCAGAGCGCGGGGATACCTAACCAGTGGAATGCCAAGTTCAAACGCATCCTCAATGAGAGTGCACGTCCTCAGTTGCGTCAGTTACGTGCTGTTCTTGCCGAGGGGGATCGCATCAACTACCCACTTCCGGTCATGCCCAACCTTAGGAAATGTGTCACGCGGGCCAACGATTGGGTAGACTTCGCCAACTCCTTCCTCATTCGCAAACAAAGTCGAAAACGGTCCAGGAAATCGCGTACTCGCAATGATTCTGTTGTTAACAGTGACGACCCAGGCGACCGTCCTGACCGAAGCTTAGAGGAATTGTATGCTCACCTGAAAGAGGTGAAAGACCTTGGCTTTGATTGCCCTGAAATCGGACACCTCCAGAATCTTGCTCAGCAGGTTGAGAATATTAAGGAGAAGGCGGGTGATCTTCTGAAGAGGGGAATCAGGGACGACGAGGAAGAACATGATACCTATCTATCGGAATGCAAGCGGTTGCTCCTGGATGGTTCATCCTTGAACGTTATTCTGGATGAACTAAGCGAGGTCGAGAAGATTGTAGAGAGAGATGTCCTTGTGAAGGAGTTGAGCGAGAAGCTGGATGATCAGGACGTTGCTTTGACTCTTCAAGAAGTTCGCAAGCTTCTGAATCGTGCTCGGGCCTGTGGACTTCCATCGGACAACAAGTATCTGCAACTACTCGAAATGCGGGAGTCAGAGGGAAGCCGTTGGGAGCAGAGAGCGCAAGATTTGTGCAAGAAAGCTGTCAAAACTATCGCCGAGCTGGAGGAATTCGCTGATTTGGAGTCCATCATCCCTATCGACCCCAATACCCACAACCAGCTTCTGCTTCATCTGGCGAAAGCCAAGGACTACGAGAAGCAGGCCAATGCGTGGTTGCACCCTGATCCTGACGCAGTAAAGCCTCGCTTGGCTGATGTGATACGACTTGTCACACGGGCGGAAAATGGTTACAGCATTGGAGCGATTACAAGTCTCAAGTCCACTGCAGAGATTGCTTCCGATTTCGAGAGCAGATGCGAAAAAGTCCTCAGAAATCAATTCGAGTCTGTCGGTGAAAACTTCATCGACACCATTAGCCAATGGTGCGACTACGCGAAGGAACACCTGGTCATGTTCTCCCTTCCTTTCTTCGACAAGGTCCAGGCTCAGCTCGAGAAGCATTATGCATGGGCGAAGGAACTTCCTTGGTACTGCAATCGACATGGGACGGCGCACGGCCTCCAGGTTCTCAACGATGTTATCGAATGTACCAAACCAGAAGAAGATTTGCCGCCAAATGATGAGTTCCTCACATGTATCTGTAACAACGCAGTCAATCCTCCACCTCATGGTGGCTCGTCCGATGCAGTGCAATGCGACCATTGTGGTGCCAGGTTTCATGGTGATTGCGCCAAAAATGGTGGATCATGTCCTTTCTGTGACCATCATCATTGGAACGGCGCAATTCCGAAGGAGAGAAGTTGGCACTTCTGTTTCTTGCCAGCTCTTCTCGCTAGGGCCCCCGAGATAACCCGAACCTATGCAAAGGAGTACAAGGAGCTGGAGATTATTGTTCACCGGGTGGACAGGCTTTCCGCGAGCATTGGCCACTTCCTTGCCTTCACTTCGCAACCTGCAAATCAACGGCCAGAATACATCTCACACGTGCGGCACTATATGCGTAAACTTTACAAGATCCAGTTCGCAGTATCACCCAACCCCGATGTGTCCTTTGGCCTCGATCTCGCGGGGCTTCATCGCATCCTAGCCGGTCGTCCCCTCACCAACGGTAATTCAATCTCCTCTGGTGGCAGCAGTAAGCGGGTTCGCCGTCCTAAGTTCACTTTCGTACTGGACCTTGATTCCGATTGGAATGATGCGACTCGCTGCTTCTGTCGAGGCCAATCTCCTTTCCTGCTGAATAGTCCTGCAATTACTTGCGGGCATTGCAAGCGACGTTATCACACCAATTGTGTTTTCTACCCGCCATCTTCGAGCCCACAAACGTACTTGTGTCCGCTATGCTGTCTACGGAAGAACAGAAGTTATGCGTACTCGGATGTCCGGGTCAGATTAGCAGGTAAATGACTTGTACTTAAAATGGTCATGCAGCTATATTGATAACTCTTGCAGATTCAGCACTCGAACCCGATGTCTATGTCAATACGCAAGAGATGATTACTACGCACAGCAAAGAACTGATGTTCGTCAAGATGCCGAAGCCAACAAAGCAGACTTTATTTGTAGACCTCGTGAATTTCCAACCCGGCACATCGGACGACACCCTTTTGGCCAATAGCTCGCGCTCGCGTTCATATAGCTATACATCGTCTTCACATGCTCAATCGAGAGTATCACCCCCATTATCTTCGAACGGGAATGGTTCAGGGCATTCAAATTCTGTGCGCGGACCTCCGCCCAATCTCTATGCTCCCCCGACAGCACTTATCCAACCACCCCCGCCACCTTGGTCATCAAACAACTGGTCCAGGTGGGGAACCGTTTCCACACCCGCGCAACCACCTTCAACAAATCGTCGTCATCATCCCGATGTCCCTCGTCCCATTCCCCAGCCGCCACCTTTGCAGTCTCACGCTTCAAGAAAGCGGAAACATGATGACATAATTCTCCAACCGCCAATCGAGGACCAATCCCGAGCTCCCACCTCCTCCTTGCCTCCTCCACATAAGCGCAGGGCTTTGCCCTCGTCTGGGTCTGTGACACCAGTTTCTCCACCTTCGCGTTCCCTTCCGCCAGTCTCGCCTCCTCCACATCCTAACCAGAGCCTTTCACCTTCCTTGCGAAAGTTGATGGCAGATCCCACTCCGGACATGCCGACACCGTCTCCCCGGGCACCTTACAGTATACCCCCTATTCGACAGAACGGAAATGACAGTCGGTCACCAACGTTACCCAGCGTTACATCTCTCATGTCAGGCATGCCGGCCTCGCAGTGATTTCGGCTTATTTTTCCTTTTTTTTTGCTTCTCGGTTGGTTTCCTGTTGTGTTTGTCTTTTGTCTTTTTTCTTGTTTTTTTTTGTTTTTTTTTGCTGTATGAACTCCTACTACCCGCTTGCTCTCTTATCACTGTGTTTTTATTAGGGGTACACATGGTGTCATTAGTTAGTTAATGACAGTGATTTGAATGGTGTTGTCTAGGGAATGTGAGATGCAATGAAGTGAAATGGTAAGTGTGTGAGGAACTATCGTTGAACCATGAATCTATATGTCGAATAACCGCCGACAGCTGCGAATGCAGCTAAACAAGCTATAATGGAGATAAACCAAGCATAACCCTAAATGGGTGATGAGCTGGGGTGTTCGTCAGAGTGAATCAAGGACTTACAGGAACATCTTGACCAGGAACGTGGACATTCATACCCCAAAGACCTTGCCGAGCAGATAAGTTTCTTTTTTCTCCCATGCCAGTGTCAGGTGCAGGCTTACCAGTAACCAAGTTCATAGGAATCAATACCGTACCCAAAGCCGTAAGTTTTGAAAGGACATCGTTGATCTGATTGTTAGCGTCCGTCATCTCGATAGAAATCTGAGCGAGGTAGTTGGAGTGAGAACGAGAGAGAATCTTCTCATAGTGATTCAAATTCTGAGTCATCGTGATCAGGTGGTCTTGGATATCAGACAGATAAAGGCCCTATATATGCAGGACGGTGGGCACGATAAGGAAACGGTGAAAAACAAGAGAAAACCTACGATATCTGATGTAGGTGCCACCCTCCAATTTTCGTTACACCGCTTCGCTAATCCCTTCACGACATCCGCCTTATTACCCATAAGCCGCAACAAACCCATAACTTTCTTTCGACAAGTCCCTATCCTCCGCAGCATGTCACTCTGCTCCGCCTCCTTTAGGATCAACACCAGCTCATCAATACTGTCGACCTCATATTCAATACTTTGGATGAGCGGACCAAAGGCATCCGTGATATCATCGATGAGCGCGTATGAAATCCAGTCCGAGGTGACATTGATATAGTCTTTGAGCTGTTTGATGCGCCGGCGTACATTCTGGGGGTGTGGAGTCGGTCTGAAATGAAACTGTAATTTTCAAGGACGAATGGAACAAATTTCTCAGAGGTCAGTGACTTATTGTTTGACAGGGAGAATGACAAAGCGAGCGAAAAGCAAAAAAAGCTCATATACTCACGGACAATGTACCTTCCCTAAAAACGATGATATACATATTGAGCGGTTCCAGGTGAGTGGGACTGTACGGGTCTTGATCAAAACTTCGGAAACACACGAGGAAATAGTTCCGGAAGAGTTCTATTTTCTCTCGCGTCTCCTCCATAAGGATATCCTCCGTTGTCAGAGGATGGATGGAGAACACCTAAAAATGGACAAAAGCGGCCAAGAGAAGTAAGCGAGAGAATTGAAATGAGCGTTGAACGGAAATTACAAGTTACCTTGCTCAGCATTTTCATTTCTTCATCGGTAGGATTCAGGACGTCAAGCCACCACGTGTTGCTATCGGTGTCATTATCGCCTGCAGGTTGTCCTATCTTTGCGTCCGCGCCTAACGACCTTCTGTTGGAGTTTGCATTGTTAGAGGAGGTGGCTTCAGCAAAGTTAGGAGGGCGTTGGTGGTTGCCTGGACCAGTAGGACCAGGGCTGACTCTATTAGCAGGTTCGGACGGAGTGAATACGACGTTTCGTGGGCGGTCATTTGGGTGGTCGGAGGACGTGTTGGTGGATGGATTGATGCCCGAGAAGAGTTCCTCGAAGGTCTGGCCTTCGGCAGGAAGCTCGCTAAGGCTGCGAGCATGGATGGTGGCGGATAATGCATTAGAATAGAACGAAAATCGGTAGGGCCGGTCATGGCCTGTGTTAAGGATGCCTGTAGGAGGAAGACCAGGGGGATTGGACATGCCAGGGATGTTATCGTAAGATGCCTCAGGATGGCCGCTGAGTACGAAACCAAGGCGGGCAGAGAGCGATGACGGTGGCTCGCCAGAGGTTCTCTCGAAGAGCGCCATCTTCCCGCCGATGCCTTTCCTGTGAAGGCGAGGATTTGGAGTGCTGGTACTGAGTTTGCGGTGAGGGGGAGCACGCTGCGAACTTGAGTCCGACGGTCCCTCTTCTTGTTGACCCTCCTGTCCAGGACCTGGAAAAGCAACTTCAGAGGCAGTGGCTTTCCCTCGAGAATCACCGCTAGGAAACCTCGTTACTGCAGAAGTGCTCAATCCGAGTCTCCGCTTTTCTGCGGCGGCAAATTCCTCCATTATTGAAAAGTCAAAGTTGGAGTGCGAAACATTTGCTTGATATGTTGGCAGGCCATAGTTGGAGACAGAGGGATCTTCATTGACGTTGGGAGAATTGGATTGCGCCAGGGAGACAAGGAGGGTGGGATCGTGAGCTTGGTGCAGATGTTGGAGGTTGTTGATGGAGGGCTGGCGGTGAGGAGCCAAAGCATCCTCGTCCGCAATGTCCTCGGCTACCATGTCTGGCATTGCCTCCGCTTCATGTTCTGGGTGAGGTGATAAAACGGATAAACTTGGAAAGGTATGTTCCGGAGAGGGTTGAGCTGGATGAGGACTGGGGTGCGTAAGTTCATAAGGTGAAATGAGGCCCGGTGAGGGATGAAGAGTGTCTCTACGGGCTCTGGACAATTGCATGGCCATATCCACATCCATAGTACGCTGGCGCTCGCGTACTTGAGGGTCATTGGGGTCTATGGAACGAGTCCGGGTTGGAGAGTGCCTTGCACGACTTGTGATGTCGCTGAGGTCGTCGGGAGATCCGCTCCTTCGGTGAGAAGGAGAACTGCCTCGGATAGAAATTGGTGAACTAGATAGCATGGGTCCGTCACGAGAAGGGGATGTCATTGTAAGCCTCGGGTTTGGTAGAAACACGGTCCCTGAACGTTGAGCTACCTGCTTCAAAGGCTCCTAGACCCTAGTCAATGCGTGAGAGTCTATGAATTTTATGAAATCGTCATCCAGTATATCATGGCGCCTCTTGTCATATGGCGTGTTGGGATTACTAATTGTACCTAAACATAAGCCCCTGTTGTCTAATGGTTATGACGTCAGACTTCTAAGGCATTGGCCACTTGGCGGTCTCCTGACATCTGGAGGTTGCGGGTTCGAATCCCGCCAGGGGTTCTAATTACTTTTTGCTTTTCCCCGCTTCGATCCTCAGGCGAAGGAGAGATCGACCCTAGTGCGAACGAATTAATAAAGGCTATTAGTCGCACCTGCGAAATTTTTATGCGCTGGAAATATGGCATAATCACCTGTATATTGTCATAAAGTTTGGGCGCAACTGTCGATAATACAAAATTGCAGGTATAGGTACTAGCAGGTATAGGGTAATAAAGGTCTCGATAACGGGAAGGTGATTGTGGGGTACAACAATATGGTGTCATGCATAGGAAGTCGTGGCAAAGAATGATAAAAATGGGGGTCCGAAACAGAGTCTGGAAATGTAGATGACGAATCCTCCCGGCAATATCGAAAAAGACAAGGAAAGAGAAAAGGATAGTGGAACGCAAAGGGAGAAAGGACAATAAAACTCCATCAATCCTCTCATTTCTTCGCTGCCCGCAACTGTGCCCTCAGATTCGCATTCTCCTCATGCATAGAATTCATCTCCTCGAATAATGCCGCCCTCTGGCTCTGCGCCGAATTCTTCATGTCTTCAATCTCACCCTCTGCCTTCTCCACCTGTTTCTTCAGGTCGGTGATCTGCGCTTCGAGTTGTTTCTTGACCATCTCAGGCGCAGATGCAGCTTCTTCTGCGAGTGTGAGCGCTCGCGCAGAAAGGGTGTTGTTGGCTTCTGTGAGCTGTCTGCAAGTTTCTGCTTGCTCTGCTGCAAGAGCTTCCATTTCGCGTTTTTCGGCTGTCAGACGTTCGATGGTATCGTGCAAAAGTTGAAGTTCTTCTTGCCTGCAAAACGAAGTGAGTTGTATCAAAAGATACGGATAACAAAACGCACATGGCAGCAATCCGCGCTCCCAATCCCATATTCCTCTCCTCCAGAATTCGTACTTGCTTCTGGTATGTCTCCATGGCTACATTCCCATCTTGTGCCAACTTTTGCGCCCTCTCCGCATTCTTCTTGAGCAAATCATGAGCCTGCGCAAACCTCACCAACCTCTCAATCAGCGCCTTATCATCCGCAATAAGTGCTTGTACTCTCTGTGCAAACGCCTCTATGCTAAAGCCGCTGGATGCTGCTGACGTCGGCGTGCGTGGTGAGCCAGGCATTCCGTCGCGGCTGCCATTATACAGGCTCTTAAGTGTCCGAACGTCAAGGTCGGAGAGGGATGGGGCGCCAAGCTGGACGTTGTTAGACGACACAGGTGAACCGGTGCGGTACGCGCGAGGATTGTTGGCTCCAAATTTGGCTGCGCGGGCTTCAGGTGAGGGAAGGATGGCCCAGATTGGTTGGAGGATAGCGACGACCTTGTTGACATCTATGTCTGCGCTGAGGGAAATATCAGGAAAGACGGGCTTTGTTTGGATAACAGGGGACGAGCGAGCTGAATCCTGCAAGCCAATGAGTTGATTTCAATTTATTGGACAGACGGGCCTCACCTGAAGTGTCTTCGTTTCTCTCTTCGCAAGGTCACGCTCTCGTCTCGCATCCTCCAACTCCCTAGCCAAAGCTTCTCGTTTATCAAGTCCAGCCCTCACATCCTCTTCCAACTTCCTCTTCGTAGCACTCCAGTCTGCTTCGGCATGCTTATACCCCTCGAGCTTAGAATGTACGGTCTCCAAATGCGATGCAACGGCCTGGAGTAGTCCCTTGAGCGATGACTCTCTCGCAAATAGCACGATCCCATGTTGTCTGATCAGTTGCTGCAACACAGCCAATCCCTCATCCAGCTCCCGATTCACCTTCTGCAATGCAGCTTCATCTTCACCCCGCATCTTCTCCATTTCCTCTCGCAAATTCTGAAGATCATCACCCCTATTCCGCTGCCACTCACTCCTCTCCCTCTCCCATTCCGCCTTTTCCATCTGCCACTGCCTCCGCAATTCTTGCATCTCACGATCCTTCTGCTCCAGCTGCCGTTGACTCTCTTCTCGTATTTCCACCAATAGTCTCTCCGCGCCTGCCGCTTCACCACTCCTCGTCTCAAGATCAGCTATCCGAGCTTGCAAACTCTCCACCTGCCTACTTCGCTCCTCTAACCTCGATCTCTCCTGCTCCCATTCCTCCTTTTCCTGAAGCAACTCTTGCACCTCAGCATCCAGGCCCTCCAACCTCGGCAACTCTTTCTCCAAAGCCAAAATCGTCTCCTCCGCAGTCTGAAGCTCAAGGCTCATCATTGTCTCAGCCTCCTGCTTCTCCAATCGCACTAAGGATAGTTCTCTCGTCAACTCCGCTTGCTGTTTACTCGCAGCCGACAAGGATTCCGTTGCAGCTTTGAGTTTCGCTTCCAGGGACGATATTTCCAGCGCTGCGGCTTCGGGCGAGAGTTGTTTCTTAGGGACGATAGCGTCGGCATGCCCGGCGAAAAAGTGCGCGCCGTCGAACCTAGGTTTCGAGGATCCTATTGATGTCCCTGTGACTGATGTGTTCGGGCTGATCATAGTACTTCGGTTTGAGTCGTAGCCGGAATCGTACGACGAGGCGGCGGGAGCAATTTTCTTCTCCATGTTGCGCACGGAGTACGAGAGTACACCTGCACGGTGTTCCATGAGGCGGCGGTGTACCTCGTTTGCGCGTTCGGACACGCTCCATAGTTCTTTTTGTGCAGCGTCGACTCGTCGGTTTGCGGCTTCAAGTTGTTCTTCTGTCTGTTTGGATAGCTTTTTGTGGGAAGCATTGACTTTTGAGAGTGAAATAGCTGCGTCACGGATTTTTGTTTCAAGGCCGAGTTTCTTCTTGGCAGCTACGAGTCTTGCGTTGAGAAATTGTTGTTCCTATAATTCATTGCGCAATACTTGATATGTATGGTCAATGCAACAAGTCGTCAGCCGCACGCACCTTCTTGAGGTCCTCAACCTCTTCCGAAGTCAGGACAGTGTAATCCCGACAGTCCACCACGGCTTCACTAGCCAAGAGACTTATAAGCAATTCATCTCGAATGTTCGAGAACCCAGATGACCGCTTGACATCCGTGTCCACTTTGTTGACTGATTTGCGGGGAACTCGATTCTGGATCACTGGAGAAGAAGGGGCTGACATAGAACCATTACGAAGAATTGAGCGACTAGGAGAAGAAGGCAAGTATTGGTTGATCTGTGTGCGGGATGATGATTTCGTGTGGGAGCCCGAGCCGTTCAACGGTCGGGTAGTAGAATACGGGCTGCCGATGGTCGCTTCCTCCTCGGGAGGCGGCTGTCGGCTCTTATCCTTCTTGCTTAGAAATAGTGCTGCTGTAGACTGGAAACTTTCTCCAAGGGTAGTCTGTTTGGGCGAAGCGGTAGGTGAGGTTGGCGGCCAGTTTGGTGTTTGGCTGTTCTTGACGAAAGCGAGAGGTGCAGTACCAGCGGTAGGGCTAGTTTGTGCACTGAGAGGTGAGTCCTTGTCAGGCGAGGGAGGAGACGTGCCAGTCGCCGCTCCCAAAAGCCTGCGGACGCCGTTCATAAGGGTATCCTAGGGGTAGATGGTGGTCGCAAGGAAAGAGCTGGGCAACGAAAACCTAACCCGAGCGCTTAATTTCCTTAAATCATTACTCTGAGCATGCTCCTCTGAACATGTCCTTCACCTTCAACTGGCCGCGCTTTTCCGACCAATTCCACTACGATGCCATTCAGATGCTCAACACCGCCCTCAACAAGGGCAAAAAGCCCCCAATCATCGCCGACAAGATAGAGGTCGTCGAGCTCGAGATGGGTACTCAGGTCTGCAACTCATTTTGCAGTATTTGCACATACTAATTCCTCAATCACTGTAGCCGCCCGAGCTAGAGATCCGTGATATTGGAGACCTCACTATGGATCAATTTCGAGGCATATTTCGTCTCACCTATTCGGGGGATGCCCATCTCGTACTCAAAACCAAAGTCCAAGTACGAATCCAAGAACCTTGTATTCAAGGCACTTTATAACACTATGTTACCACAGGCCAACCCCCTCAACCACAAACAACCTGATATTCACCTCATGACAGGTTCACGCGGCATGCTCGCAGCAAAAGAACCACTCGCCGTACCGATGCTCTTGCGCCTCTCCCACTTTCGCCTCAGCTCCTACGTCGTCTTAGTCGTCTCGAAACAAAAGGGCATCACGCTTGTCTTCAAAACGGATCCTCTACAGAACGTCGACATTAACAGCACGTTCGACTCCATCGCCGTCATCCAGAAATTCATCCAACGCGAGATAGAGGGTCAATTACGTCAAATGTTTCGTGAGGATCTCCCAGGCATTATCCATCGTCTCAGTCAACAATGGGTCAAAGCCAAAGTTGAGGCCCCGTATCTAAACAAACGACCTCCACCCACATCGTCGAGACAGCAACCCACTAAAACTATGTCATCTCCTGATCTGACAGCCAGACTCGGCTCCGGGGCCGCGTTGCACCCTCACCCCGCACGCGCGCACTCGCTAGGGACACCGAGCATCAAGAGGCCGCGCTCAGTTGCTGGTGATTCCATAGCAAGTTCCAGTCGTCGAGCCAGTGCGAGTAAACCACCAGCCGATATAAGCTCACCTTCCCCGCAAACGTCATCCCCCGACCCGAACTCCCACGGCGAATATGAAAATTTTGATCCTACATACGGCCTCCGCCCCGAAGGGCTCCCAACAAAGAGTGGCTTCAAAGGTTTCAGCAGCCTCTTCACACCCAACAAGGGTCTCGCGGATCTAACCGAGGAGCCAAGCGGTGACGAGGACGAGAACTTGGAAGATGATGGCGCCTCGACTTCTTTCGATGTCGTTGAATGGGAAGATACGGTGCCAAGCATCAGCCCTCCTCCGAGCGTTTATGCTGAACGCGGCAACACACCCGAATATGAAACCATACCCGCGGTTGGCGGCGGCACAATCACACGACCTAGAGTTCTTCACTCGCAATCAACTATCCAACCACCTCCAGGCATCACACCCCGCTCATCACTATCACAGCCCTATTCTCGTTCACAAGGAAGTATCCGTTCAGGTGCTATAACACCCAACATCCTCACTCGCCATAACTCCTCCAGTTCCTCATATTTCCCTGACGTACACAACCTACATTATTCACTACATAATCCTCCAAGAACCGCACCTCCTTATTATCCTTCACGACCACGAACGCCCGACAGCGCGGACTCAAGTACTAGTGACGACCACTATCCACACTCGATGACCCATCAACCTAGACCACCAGATCTACATTCCCCGTCACACCCCACTCATACACCATCCCATCCAACCGGCCCAGACCACAACCGCCCAATTTACATCCGCCGACCCGACTCCCAGCGCCGTCTCTCTGTCTCTTCCTCCGTCTCACACCAATCCACAACAACAACCACATCCTTGCTCTATCCCAGCACCACCGATCCTACTTCAGGCTTTGGCACCTCACCTGTCAATAATTCCACATTATCCTCATCCTATCCTTACTTCTCAGAGCCAAACCCCAAAATCATCCTGCGGCCCTCATTAAACAACAAATCAATCCATCAACTAAGCACCCTAAGTTACTCAAATCATACGTTATCCCCCTACACACGCTCGCTCTCACATTTCACTGTCCGGAGCGTACCACCCCGAAGTTCCAGTGCCACTGGTATCGTGGGGCCTGTTAGTGGAGGTGCAGGGACAGGTCCAGGCGGTGAACGCCAGCCTGTCAAAGCCAAGCGTAAACGTATATTCCGCATCGGCGGGAAGAAGACTGCAGGCTCCTCTTGGGCCGCTTCGGGAACCCCGCTATCGACAACTTTCCCCAGCCCGACCACTTCCGGTGCGCAGTTCGGCTTTGGGCCTGGCGACGCTGAACGTCCAGGGATAGAAACAGGAAACGGACCGCATCAACTCCGTCAGCATCAGTTCGTTCCGTCCGAATTCGACGCGGAGGATATGGACCGGTATTTCCGATCCAACGATGATCTGTCTGTTCCTCCTGTTGCCTCGCCGGTCGGAGTTGGAGTGATGCCTTCCTCGCCGCCTAGGCTTTCCACGTTACAGACTGTGCAGCAGCATCTACAACATCAACATGGAAAGGCTCAATGGGCGGGTGTAACGAGCTCAGGGATGACAAGTTCCAGCAGTCCAGGCGCTCCCGCTACTGCCAGGAGGAGGCAGGTGTCATCTACCCCGTCACGACTGCGATAACGGTTATGTATTTGAGTGTATTATTTTACCACCACGTCCATGTGTCGCTAAGCTGCTGCTGCTACACAGTTCTAATTCTTTGTGCATGACAGTATACAACGATGATGCCCCATCTCCACGAATATATCATCTCAGAAGATTCCCCACATTGATTCGGAGACGCTGATGCAACGGCGGTATGGATCTTACACCCCACACAAATGGACTAGGAGCCGCTGGAATTTCCAACTTGGCGCCCACAAGCCGCTTTTCTTATAAGCCACCGTCCTTTCTCAGTTTCTTTCTTGTCGCACCCGCCCTAACACTGGCGACACATGAATGGCTATTCAGAACGTTCAAAGTGAATTTGTGAATGTTCGACGAAGAACCTTGCGAGTCTAGTTGATGGCGCTAGAATCCTACTCAGGAGTTCCTTGGACAAAATATAACAGTGTAGAAAGCAAAACAATGATTATATTGGGTATGATCTACCCCAGCCCAAGGGATCAGGCCGGGAAAGGGCATCTTAGGTGCAAATGCTGCGTCTATCCAAGGGTGCCTCATTGCGACTGCGGACTTCGATCAGCTGAACGTGCTCCTTGTACTTCTATGACTCCCTATAGACCCTGGAAGGATCAGGCCCTTGACGCTCAGGGTGCCTCATTGCGACTGCGGACTCTTGATCAGCCGAACGTGCTCTTTGTACTTCTATGACTCCCTATAGAGACCCTCGTAGCTGCGGTGCGCAGTTTGTGGCGTAAAGGTTATAGTATCGTATGCAACCTCATTCAGAGCAGCAAAGCTCAACGTTCGTACGTCCACGTGGGTCGTGTTTCCAAACTGGGAGGATCTATTGCTACCTCGTGCTTCTCTCGCCTTCCCGTCTACCCCAGAGAATACTGGTGCTGTGTACATATAAGACCAACTCTGGGGTACGTGTGGCAGATACTCCATCCAGTATGGCTTTTCTTTCTTTTTCTCATCCTGATCCTCGCCTTTCTCGTCCTGGCTCTCCTCCTTCTCGTCTTGGCTCTCCTCCTTCTCGTCCTGATTCTCCCGTTCTTCCTAGTGCTTCTGGGGTAGCCGGGAAAATCCGCGAGGACAGGTGGAATTCCAATCCGCCTCAAGTTACAAGTTACCTCACATATTTAACATCCGAACCATTGAACGACCACTCACGAGCAACCTACACGTCCCCCAATTGCGGTTTTGGTTGGCGCTTCCAAATCGATGAGACCTTCCATTACCAGCCGTCGAGCTCAGGTCCTCGCACACAAGAGCTAGTGGGACAAATGGAAGTGATCTTCCAACCCCATATTTGCTCTTCGATGCCCTTGCGCAACGTCAAGGTTAATGTGAAGGTCTCTTACCCAACAGATGGGGCGAAATCAATGCATGAAAAAGAATTCGCTGACGTGCCTTTTCAAGCAAACCGTGCACTCGGGATCTATGCGGAGCCTCCGCGATACAAGGGACAAGCGCACATCGAAGTCACCGTTACATTCAGTCCTTTAGATCATTTGTCTCTGCCGACCACTTCGTCGACCAACACAAGGAAGGCCCTACATCTTTCGCTTGAAGGGCCTTCTTTTGTTGACACGAAATTCTATCTTTTCTCAGCCAAGGTTCAAGGTAGACCGGCCCTTCCGAAAGCAGTGTACGCCAAATCGTTGCTCCTGAGTGATAGCAGCACCTATATGCGAGATCGTGAGCTATATTGGACTGATCTTCTCGAATCGTCTAATTCTGGTGACTTCTACCTTATTATCTAGTACTCTCTCCGGAGACCGGTTTTGCGGGTGGTACACCTTGCAGTCTTCACCAAGATGCCCCAGAGGAGATCGCTAAGTTGAACGCGGATGCGTATAACTATGATTCCGATAGTGATCTTGAGGAGGACACGGCCCCAGTTGACAAAGGGAAGGGAAAAGCACCTGCACCACCGACTGCCACAACCGTCCCCGAAAGGTACGTACAGCGAGCTAGATCATCTGCGCTCATTCGGGCTTATGTATCCTGTGACAGTGATACAGAGATGAAGTCTGAGCTTGTTGACCAAGTTGAAGATCCCCCCTCAGCCATCCAAGATGGACGAGCCTTCGCAATTAATGGTACTGCGTACAAAACGTGAGCATTGCGCTTTGTGGTTATCAAATTTTGCACTGACCCCCTTCCTGTCCCACAGCTGGAAGGCGTTCATATTCTACACATATACAAACGAGATCCGGTTCAATAAATTCAAGTCTCAAACACTTACTGGCCCCCGCTGGTTTACGAAACCACCCACAGACGAAGAGTTTGTTAGCTGCTCGCCTAAATCAATGTATCGATTTGCAGACTACGTCAGTATTCCGCCTCTCCACTGGTATTATATTTGCTAAGCGTTGCCACTTCAGGCTGATCTACCAGAACTGAGGACAGTGGCAAAAGAAGGGATAAGGAAAAACCTGACCACATCCAATATCATCACGGAACTCTTTTCTGCTTTTACATCAAAGTCAGTTTCGGGCCAATATAATTACTCGGAGAGCAATGGTCAATCTGTGCTGATGTGACTCTTTTTCCAGGTATCAGGAGGTCATCGAGCTGGAAGTTGATTACCTAGTCAGAAACTTCTCGTCTCGTGTTGCTCGAGACCTCGATGATATGCTTCGGTCCGTAGTATCGGGGAAGAAGCCGCACTGCTTCCGCGTTCTGGCTTTCACGATGAGAAGGTTGCGAGGAGACGATGCTCAGAGCGCATGGAGGGCGTTAGACGAAGATGAGCCTGTTAAAACCCCGTCTTTGGTGCCTCCCCTTCACACGTTCCCAGATCAACTTCCTCATCCTGATAAATGTCCTTCGCCTGCCTCCGAGCCGATTGATTGGGCTACCATTTAAGACCAAAAAAAAAGAAGAAAGTGGCGGTGTGACTTTGGGGAGTGCAGGGGGAATAATTTATGGGAATCCGGGCTGCCAGTTACGCCTAAACTGGGAAGTGATGACTTGTTGCCCGGTATTACTTACGGTTTTCAAATGTTCAATGCAGTTCTTTTTGAAATGAGGGCGCTGGCATTTTGGGCCAGGTTTGAGAAAGTCAGCTTCTCTGAGAAATGGACGAGAATCCAGGGGCTCCGACGTCGCCCATGATGCCATGACCTTACACCATGGTCGCCAGTCATAAGTCAAATCCAGGAAAAGCATCCCTGGCCAATGCCTCACCCGTGCGGCAGTTTAGCGACATATTGTTGGAAGGAAAGGTGCTCTATCATAGAGCAGTAAATGCATATATATTGCAAATAAATAAATAAACGGGTGAAGATTTCCTGTGGTGCAGGTAGTGATATACCGTGGCCACATCCGGAGAGGGGTATTAGGGTTTATGAACTCAAGCTCCACGGGATTAGAACCAAGGAGTACTACTACCTGAATAATTTGCTCGCGGAAACTACTACGCAGCGACCGGAAGCTTGTTAAGGCAACTCGCATCACCTCATCCAGTGGCTTTCCTCACTTTAACTTATGATCCCGTCCTTACCCCTCTGAGGCCTGAGCCAAACCCGAAATCATCCTGCGGTTCTCATTACATGAACAGCAAGTCGACCTATCAACTAAGCACTCTAAATTACCCAAATCATGTGTTCTCCCCCTACATACGCTTGCTCTCACATTTCACTGTCCGGAGCGTACCACCTAGAAGTTTCGGCGCCACTGGTGTCGCAGGACTTAACATGGGGGTCTACGGGCAGGTCTAGGCGGCGAACACCAGCCTGTAAAAGCCAAGCGTAAACGTATATTCCGCATTGGTGGGAAAAAGATCGCAGGCTCCTCTTCGACTCCTTCAGGAACCCCGATATCGACAATGTTCTCCAGCTCGACCACTTCCGGTGCGCATTTCGGCTTTGGGCCTGACGACGCTGAACATCCAGGGACAGGAGTGGGAAATAGACCGCGTCAACCTCGTCAGCATTTCAGATGCAACGAGGATCTGTCAGTTCCTCCTGTTGTCCCATCTACAGGAGTCGGAGTGATACCCTCGTTGCCGCCTAGGCTTTCCACGTTACAGGCCGTGCAGCATCATCTACAACCTCATGGAGAAGCTCAAGGGACGGGTGTAACGAGCTCGGGGATGTCAAGTTCCAGCAGTCTGGGCGCTCCCACTACTGCCAGGAGACGGCAGGTGTCGTCTACCCCGTCACGACTGCGATGAGGGACATGTATTTGATTATATTATTTTACCACAACGTCCGCTCGCCGCTAAGGCATTGCTGCTGCACAGCTCAAAATCTCTGCGCACGGCGGCACACAACAACGATGCCTCATCTCTACCGAATATATCATCTCAGAAGACTCCCCACACTGATTCGGAGACGCTTGGACGCAACGACAGTATGGATGTTACACCCGCACAAATGGACTGGGAGCTGCTGGAATTTTGAACAATATGCCCACAAGTCGCTTTTCTTATAAGCCACCGTCCTTTTTCTGTTTCTCTCCTCCTCACGCACTTTAGCAGTGGCGACACTAATAGATGGCCATCCAGAACATTCGTAAATAAAGTTACAGACATTCAATGAAGAACCTTGCGAGGCTGTCCAAAGATGCTACAATCCCACTCAGGAGTTCCTTGGACAAAAATAACGGTGCACACAGAAAGCAAAAGAAGGATGGTTATATTGAGACGATCCACCTCAGCCCAAAGGATCAGGCTGGGAAAGAGTATTTTTTAGGTGCGAATGCTGTGTTTACTTGAGGGTGCTTCATTGCGACCGCAGACTCTGATCAGCTGAACATGCTCCTTGTAGTTTTGATAACCCCCTATGTACCTTGGAAGTATCAAGCTGTGGTGCGCAGTCGTGCGGCGGAAAGCTTCTAATACCATATATGACAACCCAAGTAGCTCAAAGCAGCAAAGTTCAGCGCTCAACGTCAACATTGTAGTACGTTCATGTGGGCTGTGCTTCCAAACTGGGGAGGACTCCCATAACTACTCTCACACCTTCCTGGAGGAGACCGGTGCTGTGTATATATAAGACACGGATTCCGGGGGTTGCAAATATTTCCGCAATGGCAGCTTTACCTCGTCCCATTACTCCCAACGCTTGTTTGGTAGTCCAGAAAATCTGCGAAGACAGGTGGAATTCCGATCCACCTCAAGTTACAAGCTACTTCGCATATTCAACATCCGAGCCCTCCGATGACCAGTTGCGAGCAATCTGCACGTCTCCCACTTGCGGTTTCGGTTGGCGCTTCCAGTTCAAGTCCTTGCATTACCAGACGTTGAGCCGAAGTCCTCGCGCCCAAGAATCAATGGGACAAATGGAAGTGACCTTCCAACCCCATATTTGCTCTTTGGCGTCCTATCGCAACGTCAGGATTAACGTGAAGGTCTCTTACGCCGCAGACGGGGTGGAATCGATGCATGAAAATGAATTCACTGATGTTTCTTTTCATGCAAATCAAGTGCTCGGGACCTGTGCGGAGCCCCCACAATATAAGGGACAAGCGCACATCGAAGTCACTGTTACATTCAGTCCTTTGGATGGCTTGTCCCTGCCGACCACTTCGCCTGCCAACACAAAGAAGGTCCTGCAACAATCGCTTGAAGGGCCTTCTTTTGTTGACACGAAATTCTATCTTTTCTCAGCTAGGGTCCAAGGTGAACCGGCTATGCCGAAGGCAGTATACGCCGAATCGTTGCTCCTGAGTGATAGGAGCATCTACCTGCGAGATCGTGAGCCATAAGCATCGGATTTGATTTTCATGAACTGTCTAACTTTAAACAACTCTGCTTTATAATCTAGTACTCTCTCCGGAGACCGGTTTTGCGGGTGGTACACCCTGTGATCTCCGCCAAGATGCCCCGGGGGAGATCGCTCAGTTGAATGTGGATGCGTATGACTATGACTCCGATAGCGATCTTGAGGAGGACCCAGCCCCAGTTGACAAAGGGAAGGGAAAAGCAACTGCACCACCAACTGGCGCAACCGTTCCTGAAAGGTACGTACAGTGAGCTATCTTATCTGTGTTCAATTCGGGCCTATGTATCCTGCAACAGTGACAAGGTGTCAACGTCCAAGCCTGTTGACCAAGCTGAAAATCCTCCCTTGGCCACCCAAAATGGACGAGCCTTCGCAATCAATGGTGCTGCATACAAAACGTGAGCATTACGTTCCGTGGATATCAAATTTCGTACTGATCCTTTTCCTACCCCGCAGCTGGAAGGCGTTTATATTCTACCTGTATACAAACGAAATTCGATTCGATAAGTTCAAGTCTCAAAGACATACCGACCCCGACGAGTTTACGGAACCACCAACAAACCAAGAGTTTGTTAGCTGCTCGCCCAAATCGATGTATCGACTTGCAGATGAGGTCAGTATTCCGCATCTTCGACTAGTATTATATTGCTAACAGTCGCCACTTTCAGGCTGATCTACCGGAACTGAAAACATTGGCAAAAGAAGGGATAAGGAAAAATCTTACCACGTCCAACATTATCACGGAACTTTTTTCTACCTTTACATCCAAGTCAGTTTCAGGCCAATATAACCACTCAGAAGGCAATGTGTGATCTGTACTAATGTGACTCTTTTTTCAGGTATCCAGAGATCATCGAACTGGAAGTTGATTACCTTGTCGAAAACTTCTCGTCTCGTATTGCTCGAGACCTCATGGATATGTTTCAGTCGGTAGTATTGGGGGAAAGGCCACACTGCTCTCATGTTCTGGCTTTGACGATGAGGAGGTTGGGAAGAGACGATACTCAGGGCGCATGGAGGGCGTTGGATGAGGACGAGCCCGTTCAAAGCCCGTCTTCGGTGCCGTCCCCCCACATGTCTCTAGACCAACTTCCCCGTCCCACTAATGAATATCGTACGTCCACCCCCGAGTCGGATGAGCGGGCTGTGCCACTTGATACAAAAAGGAAAAAGAGGGGTGGAGGCGTTGGCGGTCTGACTGGAGGGAGTGAAGTTCGGAGGACAAATAGGAGGGGCCGTTAGTTAGGTCTAAATTGGGAAGTGATGTTTCGTTGTCCAGTACTACTTATGATATTTCAATGTTCAATACCGCTCTCTTACAACAGGGACGCTGGCGTTTTGAGCCAAGTTTAAGCAAGTCAGATTCGCTGAGGAACAGGTGAGAACCCAGGAGTTCCGACGTCGCCCATGATGCCATGAGCTTACACCACGGTCACCAGTCATAAGTCAAATCTAGGAAAAGCGTTCTTTGCTACGGCCTCACTGGTGCGGCAGTTTTACTAAGCGATATATTGTTGGAAGGAAAGGTGCCTTACCATAGAGTAGCAAAAGCATATACTGCACAAAAAAATAAGCGAATATTTCACGTGATGCAGGCGGTGGTATACTGTGGCCACGTCGTGAGCGGAGTATTGGGGTTCATGAACTCAGGCCCCACGGCGAGGTTGAGGCAAGGAATGCAGCCCTGAAGTATTTGCTCGCGGAAAATACTATACAGCGACCGGAGGCTTGCTAAGACAGCCCGCATCACCTCCTCCCCTTCTGCTTCTTCTTCTTAGTATTTGGTGCTACAGGCGAGCTAGCCTCGGCACCCCACAGTCCAAAGAGCGTTGAATCGCTCTTAGAGCTTCCGAACACGCTCTCCGAAGCACCTGGACCGCTGCTTGTGCCCTGCCCAAACGCAACGCTCTTCTCCGGCTCTCTCTCCGTGGGTGTCTTCGCTTCAGCTATCTCCATAGGACTGCCTTTCGGCAAGCTAGTCCCGGCGCCCCACAGCCCAAAGGGTGTCGAATCACTCTTAGAGCCTCCAAACACGCTCCCCCAGGAACCCAGACCGCTGCCTGTGCCCGACCCGGGCGCAAACCCGGCACCCCTCTCCGGCTTTCTCTCCGTAGGTATCTTTGCTTCAGCTGCTTCTGTAGGGCCGCCTTTCGGCGAGGGAGGAAGTGAAGTACCTGGTGAGCTCTCGAGTCCTTGGAGGGGACTGGTGGATCTAGGTCCCCGAGAAGGCGTCTTGCGGTCCAACGCTTTCCATGCACTTTCCGTGCTGTCTCCACGCAATCTCCTCATAGCAAGGGCCAAGACACGGAAGCAGTATGGCTTTGTCCCCAATACAATAAGTTCCAACATTTCATCGAGGTCGCGGGCGACATCGGACGTGAAGTTATCAGCGAGGAAATCAACCTCAAGCTCCATGATTTCTTGATGTCTGGGAGAGGAAAGTCATGTCGGGACCGCTTAAACTGGAGCGGAGGCATTTTTACTGACTTTGAGGTGAAGCTGGAGAAGAGTTCAGTAACGATGTTGTACTTGGAAAGACTCTTCCTTATTCCCTCTTTTGCGAGCGCCTTCAAATGGGGAAGATCGGCCTGAGAGAGTGTGAGTATCAGAGCAGAAATCGAAACGAGAGGTGGATACACACATAGTCGGCAAATCGATACATAGACTTCGGTGAACAGCTGATCAAATTTGAATCCACAGAGTTGCCAGTTTTTGCAAGCGGCGCTAACTCTCTCTGGGACTTGAGCAAATTGAATTGAATGTCATTGGTATATGCGTAGAATATGAAGGCTTTCCACCTGTGGCCACAAATATGCTTCAGCCTTCACCAACGCTACTGTGCTCGGATGCCAACTCACGTTTTGTACGCAGTGCCATTGATTGCGAAAGCACGGCCATCTTCTAGAGTTGCAGATGTCTTTCCAACCTGACCTTCAGATGTGCTCCCAGTCTCGCTATCATGAGATTATGTTGAGAGGATGTCATGAAGCTGAAGCAAGAAATTGAAGCAGTACACACATTTCAGAAACAGATGAGGTTGCGAGGACCTTTTCCTTCCCTTTCTTACTTGTCCCATCGTCGCCCTCAAGATCACTATCTGAATCGTACTCGAAAGCATCCGCGTCTAACTTGGCAATCTCCTGTGGAACGTCTTCCCGAAGATCACAAGGTGTACCATTCGCAAATCCAGCCTCAGGGGAAAGTACTGCGATAAACGATAACTGCAGGCCACTGAAAAGGGGAAGAGGCACACTTACAATCACGCAAGTATGTGCTACCAGTGTCAGTCAGTAACATGGATTTGGCAAACGCCGCTTTCGGAAGAGCTGGTCGGCCTCCAATCTTGGCTGAAAAAAGATAGAATTTGGTGTCGACAAAAGAAGGCGCGTCAATTGAATGGCGCAGGGCTTTCGTTGTGTTGGTGGACGGGGTGGTGGGGAGAGACAAACCATCAGAAGGATCGAAAGTGATGGTGATTTCGACGTGCGTCTGTCCTGTATACCGCAGAGGTTCTACATAGGTCCCAATTGCATAATTTGATCTAACAGGGACGCTGGGGAATTTCTTCTGGTGTGTTAATTTCGTGTCGTCCGTTGGGTACGAGATCTTCACATCAACCTTGATGTTCCTCAAGGGCATCGAAGAGCACATATGGGGCTGGAAAGTTATTTCAACTTGTCCCACCAGTTCTTGGATGTGGGGGCTTGAACTCGTAGTATGGTAGCGAAAACTCTCGACTAGGAGGAAACGCCAGCCCAAGCCGCAATTGGGAGATTTAAAGCCTGTCGTTTGGAGGAGAGATGGTTCGGACCTTCTGTATGTGAGGTAGCTTGTAACTTGAGGTGGGTTGGAGTTCCACCTGTCCTCGTGGACCTTTTCAGCCTTTCCGTTGAGAGAACCGAAGGAAACGCCAGATGATTTGGGTTCATCAGATGGTGCCATGCCGTGGGTGGTGTGCTAGAGCCTGCAGATTCCTCTAGTCTTATATGGGCGTAGTGGAATGTGAGAACGGGTGTATCAAAACGAGGCACAAGGGTGGTGATAGCTTGAATTTCGGCTACGAAGAGAAGACAAGAAGACACTGAAGGTCATGGGAACGTCGCGCCTGAGTTATTCAATCCGACACAACGTTTCCGCTCATCGATTTCTTGTCCGCATGGAACGATCGCTGAGTCGCTAGGTGCCGTGGTACTTACATATGTACGCATTAGTACCAGGACCGAAATCACCTCACAAGTTGTAATTCTTTGTCCCTTTGTCGTTCTATGTGGTACGCATAACCAGCGGCTGACCTCTACGTAACACGCTTGATGAGGAAAGGAAGCTTGTGCGGCGTGATGAGTCACGGGCATAACACTGTCCAGACGACCCATTGTCCAAACGTTCGACGCTCACCAGCACGGCCCCGCATGCCTCGCGCCAAACCTCTCCACTGCAAAATCGTCTCTCGCGATATTCCCCACCCACCCACACCCAACAGAACGATGACACAGTGAGGCAAGGACGGACGTGCGGCGGGTGACCCGTCTGTGTTCCCCCTTTTGCCTCACAATCCTGGTTTTTTGGCGGCTCCCTGGCCTCCAATCAACCATTCCCACTCACACGTGTTATCGTTCACTAGATACATATATTATCATTTTTATTTGCCTTGCCCGTCACGCCCAAGCACTAGAATCTTAGCTGGCACTATTTCACTAGTTCAAAAAAATTTTGACCTCTACGAAGATCAATACGTCAAGCTTAAACTCACCCATTGCCCTTCTGCTTCAAATTCTCTTCAGCGATGAGCTCAGCAACTCCGAGAGGTGGCAGTAACAGTGTCGTGACTTGCGATGAGAGCCGGGCACCAAGCCTTTTACGTATTTCATTCTGATTGATCTTTGCCCAGGTTCTTATTTCTTCGTTAATCATCCTTGGCATTTGACGATGATGGGTTGCCTCCCAGTATTGGACATTGACATTGATATCTTCTATGAGGGCGTAGGTGTTCGACAGATGGTGCGAACACCCAGGAGGAGTCTCCCAAAAAAAGTGTCAGGACGACCGACTCCGTAAGGCGCAGTGAACCAAGCCATTCCGAATCTGGATCTCAGGTCACCACAGGCATTGAAGATGTTTGGGTCTTGGGAGGACTTCATAACGCTAGTAAACAGGGTTTTGAAAGGAATACCTAAGCGGGCGCATGCGCGCACTTACGAGGGAATCCAAGGCAACAAAGGCGTTATGAATTACGTCGCCAAGGATCGATATATCGCGGATCCTCGCCGTTGGGCGGAAAAGTGGATACTGAAATCCATTCACAGGGGCAAGCCACATCCAGCCGTTGTGGGGATGTTGTTCTATTGCATTGTTGAAGGTGCTGGCTGTGGTGACCGTTTTAAGTATCAGTATAGCAGATTATGGGTCCAGTTCTTGACGCTGGATACCCCATGGAACGCCCCGTACGCAATATATGATCTTTTAGAAAATACGTAATCTTAACCGCAGTTCCTCACACTTGTTCTTATCTTTTCCATGGTCACCGGGCTCTACGTCGATCATAAGATCCTCGCCGTGATATTGATCCGGACAATGCCGTAAGGCCGGAATCACCCCAGACCCCAATTGAGACAGACGTCAGTGAAACCGGTGTCCATGGAACACTTGTTAAAATTGCGAGTGCGTGATATGTCGACTCTCACCCATTATCATTGACAATCATTTTTGAGATACACAAAAATAAGTCCTCCATCGCTCTCATTGGTTTTGGGTACAGTCAAGACTTGAGCAATGAAGAGGCTACAACATCAGGACGAAATGTGAGTTTGCAGTGACCTTGCCGCTATTTCATATTTTTGACGTGCCAACAGGGCACGCCCATTTTCATGGCTCGCGTCATTCAACGTGACGCCCCGTTACCATTACTCTGTCATTTTAACCGCTTTTCCTGTGTTAGCAGAGGTCAGCAGCGGACCCGCAAATTCATGATACGTGATATATCCGAACTAGAAATCATACATTGCCATACACTCTCCTCTTCTTTGCCCTCTCCCTGGCGGCATGAGCTTCGTCATGACGAACTGGATCCTTCGACCTGCCTGGTGCCAAACCGACCAAAAGGCGGTGGAATTGGACTTGGGCAACGGGAAGGCGTCTTGGATTCAAATGCACCGCTACCCAAAGCACTCCATGCGGTTCCTGTACTATCCCTTGCGTGATGGAGAGGCGTCCTGGGTTCGAATGTATCGCTACCCAAGGCCCTCCACGCGGTTCCTTCGCTATCCCCGCGCAACCTTCTCATAGTGAATGCTAGCACACGGAAGCAATGCGGTTTCTCCCCCAAAACAATTGATTGCAGCATCTTATCGAGGTCCCTTGCGACGTCAGTTGTAAAATTGTCCACCAGGTAATCAACTTCTAATTCGATGATGTCTTGATACCTGAAAGAAGCTAAGTCGCACGAAACACCTCCACACCGATGTAAGGAACTGACTTGGATGTGAAGCTAGAAAAAAGTTCACTGATTATGTTGGATTTGGAAAGGGATTCCCTTATTCCCTCTCTCGCAAGCAACTTCAATTGCGGGAGGTCAGCCTAGAAGCACAAGAGCTTTAGATATTGAAGCGGAAGTCAATAATTGATACAAACGTAGTCTGCAAATCGATACATGGACTTGGGTGAGCAACTGGCAACGTCTGGATTGGCCAAGTCTCCGAGCCTCAGAGGAGCGTTTGGTCCTTTTTGAGATTTGAGCGCATTGAAGTGAATATCATTTGTATACGTGTAGAAGATGAATGCTCTCCATCTAACGCCATGAGAGCGATTGAATATATAATGGACTCGCAAGGTAGAGAAATGACTGCGTTACCTACGTTTTGTATGCCGTCCCATTGATCGCGAAAGCTCGTCCATCTTGCAGGTCTGTGGACAACGCGCCGGCTTGCTCTGCGGATTTGTCCTCCACCCCGCTGTCATGGTGGAAAGAATGCCGAAAGCGTATCTTAGACGGAAGAAAGATGAGGAAAGTTGGCGCGACACATGCATCGCACAAGCGGAAGACGCTCCAGCCTTTCCTTTTTCTTTGGCACGCGGTTCTTCGTCAACATCATCGAGATCACTATCTGAATCGTACTCGAAAGCATTTGCGTCCAATTTGGCGATTTCTTCTGGGACGTCTTTACGGAGATCGCAGGGCGTACCGCTTGTAAATCCAGTCGTGGGTGTAAGCACTGCGATAGGAATCAACAACCTTCAGAGGCACCTTCAGCAAAGCGCAAGAACTCACGGTTGTGCATGTAAGAACTGCTGTCCACTAACAGCAGTCACTTGGCGAACACTGCTTTCGGGACAGCCGGTCGACCTTGAATCCTGGCTGAGAAAAGATAGAACTTGGTGTCGACAAAAGAGGGCCCGTCAAGTGAATGATACAAGGCCTTCCTTGTGTTGACGGACGGAGTGGTAGGCAAGGATAAACCATCGGAAGGGCTGAAAGTCAAGGTAACCTCGAAGTACGTTTGGCCTTTGTATCGCGGAGGTTCCGTATATACGCCAATCGAGTGACTTGATGCAATAGAAACGTCTGAACTCCTTCTCTTGTACTGATTTCGCCTCGTCCATCGGGTAAGTGACCCTCACATTGATCTTCACGCTGTTCAACGGCATCGAAGAACACATGTGAGGCTGCAGTGTCATTTCCACTTGCCCTACGAGCTCCTGGACCTGAGGCTCGGTCCTTGATGTCTGGTAATAGAAGCTCTTGTCGAATTGGAAACGCCAGCCGAATCCGCAGTTCGGGGATGTGTAAGTGACTTGGAAGCGATCATTGAGGAATTTAGCTCCGGGGCATGTAAGGTAGCTTGTAACCTGAGGTGACTCCGAGGGCTGTAGCAAAGGTATCGCGGACTTGTGATGTGAACTGAGCGCTGAGCGCTTGAGCACCAAACCTTTTATGTATTTCATTTCTGATTGATCTTTGGCATCAACCTGCCACCACCACGTTTGCTCCCATATACCTTCTTCCTAATGGCTGCCGCAAGCCAGGTCCTCGTTTCTCCCCTCGACGGGCTCTGGGCTAATTATCCTTGGCATAACTTTGATGATGATGGTTTGTCTCCCATGTTGGACATTGACATTGACACCTTCTATTGGGGGATCGATATTCACCAGATGAGGCGAGCACCCAGGAGAAGAAAGTGCCAAGATGATCGACTCCGCAGGACGCAGTGCACCGAGCCATTCCGAATCTGGGATCTCCGGACACCGCAAAAGCGTTGGAGGTGTTTGGGTCTTCAAAGGACTTCATTACGCTAGTGAACAAGATTTTGAAAGGACTATCTAAGCAGAGTACTTCTAATGTTCATTCGGAGATAAGCTCGTTATCAAATTACCATTGCTCCGACGTAGCCTTCAAAAAACACGGCGCACGGCAAGTGAATGATACATGGCCTTCCTTGTGTTGACGGACGGAGTGGTAGGCAAGGATAAACCATCGGAAGGGCTGAAAGTCAGGGTAACCTCGAAATATGTTCGCTCTCTGTATCGCGGAGGTTCCGTATATACGCCAATTGAATGAATTGATGTAATAGAGATGTCAGTGAACTCTGTCTCATGTGCTGACGTTGCCTCGTCCATCGGGTAAGCGACCCTCACATTGACCTCGACGTTGCCCAACGGTATTGAGGAACACATATGGGGATGCAGTGTCATTTCCACCTGTCCTACCTGTCCCTGGATGCGAGGCTCGGTGTTCGATATCTGGTGATAGAAGCTCTTATCGGGCTGGAAATGCCAGCTAAATCTGTAGTTGGAAGGTGTATAAGTGGCTCGGAAGTGACCATTGGGGGAGTTTGGGCGTAGGGTATGTGAGGTAGCTTGTAACTTGAGGTGGGTTGGTAATCCACTCAGTCTTATTTTGGTGCAGCGGTCCCCTGAATATCGCCGATTGAATGTGGAACGAGTGTATTAAAATGCGGCACGAAGGTGGTGACAGCTCGAAAGAGAAGACACGGAAGGTCATGGAAACCAGCGTTCAAGGGAATATTTACCCTTGGGGGTCGAATTTCACCTGATCCGTTATGCATTGGTCTCTCTGGGGATCTTACCAAGCTAATCACTGAGCATTGACGCAGAGAAAGAGGGTTTCAGCTGCGACGTTGCACTCACCTCCCTCGATGCAGACGAACGAGAAGTCACAACACTAAGCATCTGCTCCCTCCTGCCAGGTGTTTGTGAGGCCATTCCTGCAGTTGGCAATGGCACATTACGCCGGCAGCCGGCCAATGCCTAGTCCTGGTCGCCCGAGTGTTGTTGTAGCGAGATAGCATGCAGTGTTGTCCACTCCATCGTGGTTACGATGAGAGCAGAACATATGATTGTCTTAATGGTATCTTTCTAGGCACCGGAAGACATCGTAATGTGACGGTACCACTCCATTGCGCTATTCGGTGTCATGCGACTTGCACTATATAACGATGACACCTGGCAAGTCGCACACTGATACCTCAAACATACCGCGACAAGAGCGGTTTCGCGAACGCTTGGACCAGCCTGCTTTACATATATCTGTTATGAAAGTCTTTGCGCCTGATTCACCACATATCAAAAAACTGCTCGACCTCCTTTTTCCTTCTTCTTCGAGACTTGAACGAATCGTCCAGCGTATCCTTGGTGTCCATGGCGGCGGAAGAGGTGAGTAAGTCTGCGAAGATACTCGAAGATGATTCACTGACAGCAGGGACTGGAACAGGGCCGCTGCGGGAGGATTCGGGCTGTTTCCCGCTAAAGTTCGGACTCTGCGGCCAGGTTGGCGTTGGGGGAATTACTGGAGACGCTGGAACGGAGCTCGGGATACGTTGTGGGTGCGGCTCCCCAGTCTCAGGTGTGTCATTGCCTAATGCTTTCCATGCAGCTTCTGCATTATCTCCGCGTAGCCTTCTCATGGTAAAGGCTAGCACACGGAAACAGTAAGGCTTCGTGCCCAACACGACCGATCGCAACATTTCATCGAGATCCTGTGCAACACCAGGTGTAAAATTTTCCACCAGGAACTCGACTTCTAGTTCAATGATGTCCTGGTACCTGCGGAGAGAAAAGGGTCACATACTCAAGATCACTTTCAAACCAATGCTGAGGACTGACTTGAACGTGAATGTGGAAAAGAGTTCACTGATTATGTTGAATTTGGAAAGGGATTTCCTTATCCCTTCCCTCGCGAGTGACTTCAGTTGGGGGAGATCGGCCTGGAAGTACGTGAGCTTCAGACATTAAAGGCGAAACCGGAGATCGGTACAAACGTAGTCTGCAAATCTATACATCGACTTGGGTGAGCAACTGATAACATCTGCATCCATAGAGTCGTCGGAATGCGGAAGCTTTGTTGTTCGTTGGGATTTGAGCGCATTGAAGTGGATATCGTTCATGTATGTGTAAAAGATGAAGGCCTTCCATCTGTAATCACGATTGAGTAAACGCCAATTTTGTGAAAGGATGGCCTGCTTCACTCACGTTTTGTATGCGGTCCCATTGATAGCGAAAGCTCGTCCATCTTGAAGACCCCTAGGCTGTGTATCAGCCAGCATGGGAGATTCGTTCTCCTCCCCGCTACTCAAGGTTGAGAACACGTGAAAGACAATGAAAAGGTTGTGCAATACATACATTGTAGGGGAGGAGGCAGCTTCGGGTACCTTTCCTTTTCCTTTGGCGCACGATTCGTCACCATCCTCCAGATCACTGTCCGAATCATATTCAAAAGCGTCCGCATTCAACTTGGTGGTCTCTTCTGGGACATCTTCACGGAGATCGCATGGTGTACCATTCGCAAATCCATTCTCAGGCATGAGCACTACAATGGAAAATCAACAAAAAAAGGAGACTGCGCAAAATTAACGCAAAGACTCACGATCGTGCATGTACGCGCTGCTGTCCATTAATAACAGCGATTTAGCAAACACTGCTTTCGGGACAGCCGGTCGACCTTGAATCCTGGCTGAGAAAAGATAGAACTTGGTGTCGACAAAAGAAGGCCCGTCAAGTGAATGATACAAGGCCTTCCTTGTGTTGACGGACGGAGTGGTAGGCAAGGATAAACCATCGGAAGGGCTGAAAGTCAAGGTAACCTCGAAGTACGTTTGGCCTTTGTATCGCGGAGGTTCCGTATATACGCCAATCGAGTGACTTGATGCAATAGAAACGTCTGTGAACTCCTCCTCTTGTACTGACTTCGCCTCGTCCATCGGGTAAGTGACCCTCACATTGATCTTCATGTTGCTCAACGGCATCGAAGAACACATGTGAGGCTGCAGTGTCATTTCCACTTTCCCTACGAGCTCCTGGACCTGAGGCTCTGTCCTTGATGTCTGGTAATAGAAGCTCTTATCGAATTGGAAACGCCAGCCGAATCCGCAGTTCGGGGATGTGTAAGTGACTTGGAAGCGATCATTGAGGAATTTAGCTCTGGGGCATGTAAGGTAGCTTGTAACTTGAGGTGGGTTGGTGTTCCACTTATCCTCGCGAATTCGCTCGGCCTCTGCTCGGGGAGAAGGTTTTGGAGGGCGGGGGGAACTTGATTTGACCATGTCCCAGCGTGCAGAGTGTCTGCGGGGCATATTCCAAGGACTGGCATCTTATACGGTCATGCAATCCTCGGCCGGATAATGCCAGAATGTGGCAACGAGCATAACATTGCGGGAGGGTCTGTAAAAGGGTGATGTCTGATGGAAAGGAGTCACTGTATGTATCGATTAGTTCTGATATACGTAGATATGGAGCGCAGGCCTTCTCACCGCAAAAGAAGCCTACCTTGAGGCCCAGGACCCCGCGCAGCTTTCATATATCCTTATGAAGGAACTCGCAGAATGGCGAAGATATTACCAGTAGTCGAGCCCAACCAGGAGGATCTTCTGTCCAACTTGAATTGCACTGAGTACGTTATAATTAATATATTCTTAGCTCTGAATCCCCATGTTTATTGTACATACTGTAATGTGGTATGCAGATATAGTCCCTGATGGAAATCATGATAACGAAGGGAGATTTAAGTTCCAGCGCCTGATGTCCATGTAGAATTGATAGAAGCTGATGCAAACTCAACTTATCGAGGTGCCAGGGCAGTAGGTCTTGCAAGAAACGACCCTGCGACATGTGCAGTACTCGCGTTTGAAACGTTCGCCTTTCTTGGTCCTTTGGGGCGAGGTGGGTCGTCTCTCCGTCGTTTCCTTCTATTCTCCGACTTCCCCAGCCCATCCACTGGAACTGATTTCCCTTCACTCTTCCGTAGTTCCTTCAGTTTCGCTTGTTTGGGTGATTGTGGAGTTTCGATCGTGCCATGTTTCTGTCTGCTACCAAATTGGTGCCCTTCTTCTACGTTTCGTCCGGTTGGGCCTCGCCCAGGGACGTTCGCGGGCAATTCTCCAGCATCATCTGGTAGTCTCATAAAGCTCTTTATCGACCTGCGTGTCGACGGCTGTGAAGGAGGTCGAGAAAGTCGATCGGACCAAGGAAATCTCTTGTCCGACTTCGCTGACTTGAATATTGCTTCCAGTGAGGATGGATAGGACGGCCTAGGTGTTGGTGCGAGCTTCGGTGGCCGGGGTGAGGTTTTGGGATCTCCGACAGACCTCTTCCAGAAGCACCAGGCTCGAAATATATCCTGATATCTCGAGATCAGTAACCAAATAGGATTTCTTTAGCAGCTTTTTGACGTACTGCTTGGGTTCCAAATATCAGGAAGACAACCGTGCCAGCTGAATATACTTTGAGCCGAAACTCATCATAGAAGCGGCAACAGAAGTACCTGTAGCCTGAAAAAAATTTGCTGCGAGGCGTTGGCCGGTCATAGAAAGGATATTGACGCTGAAGGAACCAAATTAATTCATCTAGTATTAGGATGGGTTGTAAGACTTACGCCATGCCCACTGTGACATAGACACCGAATACTAATACTCGCGCTACGAGCGGAAATGGAAGTTCACTTGGAACGCCAGCGCATCGTCTAGTACGCCAATTCCGGTAGATAACCACAGCCAGCGCCACTAGAGGCAAATATCAGGATGCTAATCCGGGGGAGTGTAAGTCGTGACATGCCTTCTAGGACAATGATAGCCATACACATCAACGCAGTAAAAATGGACTTCGCAGAAGACCTAGACAACCAAGCGATAAGCCTATCTTCCTGCAGGGCACAGGGGCACGTACAGAGGTTTATGTTGGAGCACGCAGAAGGGAAAGTGGTTATGACGTCTGACTATGGTCGGGTTCTGGAAGGATATCTACAGTCCAGGTTAGATTTTCGAGTGGGAATACAGGCCAACCCAGAACAACCAGTACCATCAAAGCAGCAATTGTGAATGAACATTGAGCAACATATGGCGCGCTCAGCATCTATCAACGTCTAAATCAGTACATCGTATTCGGAGATACCCCGCTTCAGTACTCACGGCGGCCATTGGCAGTCCTCTCAACAACCTTGACTGGCTTGGCTCTCCCCCCAAGGTGTGCAGCATATAGTAAAACAGAGCCAATACGGCCAGGGCCCACCTATGCAAATTACCATGAGTTGTTCTGATGGTTTGGTACAATGATGCATTCACTTACATTGGTGTAATACCATACAACAATGACGCCTGCGCAACGCACAGTGATGGATCAGGCCTTGGCCCAACATGTTGTTTCGAGTAGAATCTAAAAATATACACCATCCAAGTCACGTCAGATCAGTTTGTTCAACGGTAGATGGGAGATGGTGTGATGTTTCTCACAACAATAGCGAAAAGACACCAGAGAAAATCCACGTAATACAAAGGTTAACGAGCGTAGGATGTCGTTTGGCATTCTTGGAGAAAAGGAATGTGATGACAACGATGGGAAGCAGGATGGTGTTTCCGACCAGGTTGAAATAGATCCATATGTCCAAGATCGCAGAGTCTCCCAAGCCGTGGTGTGCAGCCCCTGTCATAGATAATGTAGACGTGTTAAACATCATGGCATAACACACTCACTCTTCACGAGAATCATGACGTTCATTGGGGCCATTCTGTCCGGGAACACAGGGATTGCAGAGCTGGAAAAAAAAAAGAAAAAGAAAAAGGAAGGGTGGGAAGAACAAAGGATAGGACTATAGAAAGTTTGACTGGCAGACAACAGAATCAAAATTTCAAAAACAGAAGACTCTGCCAGCAGGGGTGGCGAAAGGACAACAAAGGCGGGGGCGACTCGAGGGAAGAAAAGAAAAAGGAGTGACAAAAACCAACCAGCGAGGTGTGAAATAGGGAGCCGTTGATATCGATGATTCCAGATGTCGTCTCGGATTGTTGCTCACAAGACTACAACGGGAAGACTGATCAGATGGCAACCGCGCAGACTTCCTCGATAACGTCCGTTCTCCGCACCACGCCGATGACAGGCTCCTTTCCTACCACTCCCGGCTTTGACCGAGTCCTCCTCGATGACCGTCTGTTGCTATCACAAGAGTCTGATTAACTACGGGCGAGAGCTCCTCGAGAAAAGGAACGTAAACCTACATCCCCCCTAATGTAGACCTCAACTCTACCCAATAGATGCCTTTGCTGGTGATAGACGAGTTTGAATTGCGCGACGGATAGTAGTAATCCCACCGGGGGCAGCAGTTGAAGATCTGTAATGTAAGTTAACCCGTGGGGACAGTCAAAATATAAGTGGTATCGTGGTACCCGACTTGACAACAGGAAGCAGAGAGCCAATATAGGTTCGAGACCACCTCAGACCAAATCCGATTTGTTTCTATACGCCAGCCCAAAAGTAAGGGAACGACACGCCACAAGCTTGGCGCTGACGACGGTTGGCACAGTATTTCGGCCTTTGACCTAGCACTAGCAGGAGAAGGGGAGGGCGCAGCAGGAGGCAATGATGACACTTCCCGCGGGAAGCTACATATCTTCTTCGCCGGGAGCCCAAAACCCCCTCTTCCCTCTCACGCATTGATGAAAACTCGCCAGCGACTGAACATCCCAGTGATAGCTTCTATTGCATTTGAGCCAAAAACGGAGCGCCAATGCTAGTGAGCCCATGTGTATCCCCAATCATGACACAAACGGCACAGGTTTTCCATGCCACTGTCCTGGAACCATTGAATTCGGCCATCGGAAATCCTGGTTTAAAAGTAGGCGTGATGAGGTCGGCATGGTGGTCTATCCCCCGAAAGTTCACATACTTAACCAAAGGGGATATCACAGGAGATCCTGCAGAGCAAAGGATCAGGTGGCCCTGATTGTATCATAGCGAGACGCACAGCAGTGGAAGTTGGGAAGCTTGGACAAGCTGGAGGTCGAAGATGATACATTGATGACCTTTATGAACAAACGAGATACCATCATTCCCATCCATTTCCGCGGCTGTTCCCTCTGACAAATACACCAAATAGCCATCTGTCAAAACAGCATAGTAATCATTTAATGCTGTTAGCGAGTTCACAACAGCTCAAGGAGCAAGAGAATATATGTCAGCCTATCGGGCAGAATAGCACTAAAGGTACATGTAGTACAAATACAACTGGAAGGTGCACCCAAAAATCCCAAGCACAGGATAAGAACAAGCAAGCAGTGTCCGAGCAATGTTGTCCCTTCCACCTCTCATCCCATATTCAACAGTCCTCCAAACGCCGAAACGTCCGCCATTGGTATCGGGACTGGCACGACGAGCGGTGAAACCGAGGTCCCCGGTGCCACAGCACCAGTAGTACCGCTTTCGAAATCCTGGTCGCGGCCCAAGAAGTAAGCATCACACTCCATACAGTTGTCGAGATGATGGGATACTCACGTCAACTAGTCATAGTGCCCAAGACAACCACAAGGAAGACAAAGAGAAAAGGTAATCATCAGCATTATGGTTTGTCACCAGGCACAAGCTGGAAACAGCGAAATGAAGAACGAAATTGAAAAGTAAGAGTAGCGGGATTTTGACCAATGATCTAGTGAAGAGAAGGTCTGATGGAAAGTTGGTCATACACATAAAGCGAGAAAATCACTAACTTGAAGCAGACCAAGGAGTGATCTGATGGTCTTCGACCGCTCCTGAGTCCTATGTCAGCGGAAAAAAATGGACAGCTTCCCCAACAAACCTCCCACCAGAGACGGAGGATTGATTGAACAGCAGACCAATGAAATCCAAAGAACCAACAAAAAGAGAGAGAAAAAATAAGCCACAAAAAAAAACTCACCATGCATACTAGGCAACCGACTCGTATTCAGCCTCGCACTCGGTACCTGCCTCAACGACCTAAAGTCATTATTAACATACGTCTTCGTCAACCCCGTCGCGGCAGGCGACCTAAGCAACGCCGTCGGCGGCGAAATAATCGTCCCCAATATATCCGGCGTCTTCGTCCCCTTCGGCGTAGTCGGCCTCCCAGACCCATCGCGATGACTCGCGATACCTGCAACCTCCCCACTCCGATCTCGCGTGTGCCTTGATTTGTGCAAGAGTGATTCGACAGAGGATAACGACAAGACGAGCGACTCAGGCAACTCGATCGGGATAGGAACAAAATCCTCATCCTCATCCACCGTCAAGCTCGTCTTGACCAATTCAACCACACCCTCCTTGTCAGGAAACATCCCCGCCAGTGCATCACACAACACTCCCAACGCATCCACAGTCACACCTCTCAACGCCCTCAACTTCATCCCCCAATCTCCTCCTTCCTCTCCTTCCCGAGATTGACACAACCACTCCAAAACACCCCAAACCATCTCCCCAACCTGCACACTCATCCCACCCACATGCTCCGCGCATACCGCACACAACCTCCCAACTTCCAACCTCAACGCATCCACCATAGCCATAATCATTCCACTCCCACCAACACTACCCAACACGTCCAAAACATAATCGCCCGCAAGGGCACTCGTCACATCTGCCTGTGCCAGTCTAATCAGCCCCAACAACACCGCACACCTCGCCTCGTCCGTAAACTTGTCCAGATGCTTTCGCTGAGCAAATAACCTCGTCAAAGCCGCAAGTGGTGGAGAGGTATAATGCCCCTCGAAAAGTAACAGCAAGATTTGACCCAAAAGGGAAGACAGTTCAGGTGTACCCGAAATGGCGTTGAAGAACCATTCACTCGTTGCCTGGTTTATCGCTGGGCCTTCGGGTGTCGCAAGGAGCCAGAGGAACCGGAGGCCCATGTACACCCTATACAGCTGCACATTCCGCTCGGCTCGATGCACTTCCCTCTCCCTCTCCCGTTCTTGTTGCTCCTGCTCCTTCCCATCACCACCTTCATTCTCATTCACTTCCCCTAGTCCCAGGTCGACCTCTCCAGTTTCACTATACACCAGCCCCCTAAGCACGTCCCTCACTTCCTTGACTTCCTCCAAAACAAGCCACTCCCCAACACCAATAACACCTGCATCGAGCCTCGCCAACCGCTCGACAAGATACACTTGGTCCTCCACCGTCAACACGCGCATGAACATCCTCAGTTCTAGGAGAACATTCGGTAGGACATTCATCACCCAATGCTCTCTCTCCTTTTCCTTTTCCTGCCGCCGACTCTGTTCTTCTTGGTCCTTCTCATCCTCCTCCATAGGAGCATCATCGCTTCCATCTGCAGGAAGTATATGATCTATAATTTTGAACACCTGCCCAACCTTCGCAACCAAATCTCTCTCCCCTCCAATCCCTTTCCGCTTCTCCACCTCTCTCACCTTTACTCCACCACCACCATCACCACCGCCACCAACCTGCCCACAAACCAACAAAGTCCTCAACACAACCTCCGCCCCAACCCTCCCAGGCTCAACCACCACACCCCTCCCCACAAAACTCCTCAACACTCTCAAACAAACCACCCTCACCCTCTCCGCCACACCCCCAACGCCCCCTCCAACACCCACACCCTTCCCATTCATCCTATACAAACACGCAAACACCTCCGCAGCTTCATCCACACACGTCACCACATCCACTACCGCGCCCACCAACCTCCTCAACGCCCTCGCACTAAGCGGGAACAATTGCACAAGTCTCTCTATCAAAACGAGAAGTTCCCGGATCGTCGAAAACAACTGCTCGATCAACTGTTGGTTCGGCCGTGCAGCATCTCTTTGCACCGCGAAATGGTGGCTCAAATCCGAGGAAAGGTCGTTGAAAAGGTCAACGAGACGACTGACGAATCCATACGACTTTTCACTCCAAAACGCTTCCAACAACGTCCAATCCACATCTTCCTTATCCCCGTCCAGCTCCCTCCCAATCACAGCGATCGACACCCTGATAGTCCTCAACCGCCTAACTGAAAACGGTCTGTCACTGTCATAGTTCAATTCCTCCACGGCAGCGGGCAGCCCGTCATCTGCTACAAGTGCGAGTTTCCTCAGCGCTAAACGCTCAGATTCGGATATATAAGCGAGAGGTTGTTCGAGTGCGAGTATAGTTTCAATCATATCCTCGATGAGGATGGTTTGGGGGTCAGATGAGAGTTGTAGAAGCACTTTTTCGGCGAGGAGGCCAGAGTGCCGAGGTGGGTCGTTGTCGGTTGTTATCCACTTGAGCCTGCGCGTGAGCTGGCGGAGGAGAAAGAGGTGGTTGACAATCTGTAAAACGCGCGTCAGAAAGAGAACATTTAGAGAAACAAATACTGACCTCGCGGTATCCTTCAACACTCTGCCATAAATGTATCACGGCCAATGTACGCTCGCGACAATCATCGTTCCCGACACTATCCGCCCAAGCCAACACCCCAATCACACTCGCAACACCAAAACACGCTCTCACGAACGCGATAAACGCGTCATGCGACACGGGTACGTTCGTATCCCGGAGGAATAGCACCGACAGAGGTGCAGAATTCGGTGAAACGGGGTTTTCTTGTAGCTTGGCAACAATGTCTTCGTGCATGATCATGGATATTAGCCAAATACCCAAAGACTGTTCATCTTTTCCAATTTCGTACACGAGGTTTGCAGCGCTGTCAAAATCGCCTTGGGTGTTTGAGAGGGCGTCCTCAAAGGCTTTCCAGCCCAAAATTCGTGATTTTAGGTGCTCGAGGGCAGTGACGAGAGGTTTTTCGGTTGTAGGGTTAGTGGATGCTTCCCTGATGGTTTCGAGAAGGTTTGTGTTTTCGTGGAGATGACGCGCTATTAGAGCATTACTGGCCGCGTTCGTGAGGCATGTCAATGTGTGAGAGTCGGCCAGAGTAGTAGCATTGAATATTGCAGGTAAATCGAGCGCGTTCTAGAGTCATAAGTGAATGCGCGTCAAGAGGTATTGGGAGCACATACTAGCAAGGCCTGTGAGAACTGAGGAGTCTGGGACGCGGACAAATTCAAAGCATTCGAAATTTGGTACGCCTGATCAACGGACTGCATCAAACACACCATCAGGTTCAATTCACCACGGATGACACATAAAGGCGAACCGCAGGTCCAACAAATTCATTTAAGCGCTCGACAAAGCGGTTCAAGGTGTCAACGGACACATCATCGGGTATAGGTCGGTCCAAGTTCGACACAATGGTATCCAAATCATAGTCCTCGCTATCGTTGTCCAAATTCGCGTAAATGTGGGGAAAATCTGGGTTGTCCCAGTCTTCGTCTGTGGGCTTTAAGCAAAACATCAAACGGATGGCAGACGGGAGTGAAGGGGCATTTGGAATGAGAGCAAGGAGGGACTTTGCAAGGGCGGTAGGGTCCGGGGACTGGGAGGGGTCGAGGTCATTGGAGAGAGATTCAGGTTCAGGGGGGACGATAGATTTGGGCTCGTATGCCTGAACCGGAGGGAACTCTGTAACAATTTCACCGTATATTGCAAGAGAAAGGTGGTCAAAGGATCCCTTGACGATCATGAGACGCGTTGCGTACTACATGGCATTGAGCGAGAGAGTGGAAAAAAGTTGACAGGTACCCACATCTGAGCCCATGTCGACGGCAAAGTCCATGAGACCGCCAGGGTAGGATATAGAGGTGGGTACGAGGGCATTGGATGCACGTTGCTTGTCTGGGTGGAGAGGGTGTGCGTTGAAGTAGAGATCAAGGTAGAAGGCTTCTGGCTGGGTGAGTCTGCGGTGATGTCATTAGAGGGAGTAAGGAGATGAGGATGGGTACAGACGATCGAATGTGGGGCGCGTGTGCAAAGAGAGAAACGCCGTTGGGAAAGATGCGGATGCGGGAGACACGGATGGGCGAGTTGAAGCGGACTGCGGCTAGACTGGAGGGGCCCTGTGGCTGGAGATTGCAAGTGAAGAGGAGAGACATGCGAGACCCCGATTACCAAACTCGGCAAGTCCTCCTCTCTCGGCAACACCCGACCCGCAGCACGCAAAATAAGAGAAGAAGGCCTTCCCCAAGAGCTCATCCACTGTGTTATCGCATGAGTCGCTCAACAACTATCAAGCTCCCTGCCCTCGATCTCACGGCCACCGCCAACCCTACTCCCCTCCGCGCTCGCGGACGTAGTAGTTCTATCGTCAAGGTCGAAGAAGTCAAGGACCGCTCTGTCGAAGACGCTCTCGACCGCAATGCCTACCTCAACATCAATGCTGACTGGGTCAACGCCAAAGGTACTCTCTCCTTTCAACTCTCGCCATTGTCTCTCATCACCCCAACTCCCAGGCGCATGGCTCATCCACGTCGTCCTCATCATCTCGGCCAAAATCATCATCGACACGATACCCGGTATGACCCAGGAAATAAGCTGGACACTCGTCAACCTCCTCTATCTTACAGTGCGTCTCTCCTCTCCTCTGCCCCTCCTTACACCGCCAACCCAGCAGCTCATACAATACGCAACTCTGCTCAGCTATCATTTGTCATGTTCCACGGCGTAACTGGAATCCCGTTCGGCAGTGACCTTCATAGCGGCGCATACGACGACCTCACGCTTTGGGAGCAGATTGACGACGGCGCCCAGTACACCCCTGCCAAGAAGTGGCTCTTCTGCGTTCCCATTGGCCTGTACGTCAGCCTCCACTTCTCATTTCCGTCCTCACTGCTCATCCGTGATCCACGGCATTGCCATTCGATCAGCTTCCTCGCCTCCACCCACTACACCAACTACAACCCATGGCTATTTGCCATTAACCTCTCAACGCTTATCTTTGTCTTAATACCCAAACTCCCTCAGGTACGTCCATCTCCTCCTAATCCCACCTGCCACGTCTCTTGTGCCTTATCGTACGACATAATTTATTCCACATATCACAGTTCCACCGGCAACGAGTACGCTTCATGACACATGGTTCCGGGTTTGCCACCCCAGTCTCCGCAAGCTTCCCAGGGTCCGGTGCATCGACTCCTATGCTCGATACCACCGTTATCACGGACGCTCACTTTAAATAAACCATCAACATCCACCCACAACTCCTTGCCCTCCTCCTCTTTGTTATTCGTCTAATCTTGCTCTCGCTCTCCATCTCCGCTCTTGGTCCACTCACTTTTTACTCTCTGGAAAGGGTCAATCAATTTTGCATTGTACACCATTAATTACCTCCCAATGCATAACTCTTGAACACTTTTGCTTTCTTTCCCGGGAGGTCACCAGAACGCTGGTCTATCCGTGTCTAGTGGGTTAATACATCTTCATAATACATAATTTAGATCCGCCTTTATAGACTCTCTGCCCACTTCACTGCTTGTACCCTTGCAGACGTAACCTACAACATCCCTCAATCAATCCTACCCTGAAAGAAGTAGAACCCAAACAAAACTCACAAGTTCCGTAAAAGCATCAAGATCGTAACCTTCCCCACGGCCGGTATATAAATCGAGGCCTAAATCCGAAACCTCAGCCCAACCCGAGTAAAAAGAGAAAAAAAGAAAAGAAAAAAAAAGAAGAAATGCGCCTACCTTATCCCTGACATCCTTCTCAAAATTCTTATCCGCAGCAACATTCAAACAAATACACCCATCCTTCAACCACTCCGTCTTGACTTTATAACTCGCACTCGGCACAGCCGACACCACCACATCCGAGATCGCCAAACACTCTTGTAGATTCAAATTACTAGGGTGTACGACGTGACGTGGGTGGTACCGCGTTTTTGTTTCTTCGTTTGACGAGGTAGGAACGCGGGGTCGTTTTGTGTATTCCTAAATGACGGCCGGACGGCCGATCTCGTTTAAGCGGCGCGCACGTTCTCTCGCGTGCACACGTCATTGGTTTTCGTTGATTACGGTGGGAAAGGCGTACCTGGATAGAATCTACATCGACGGATAAGACCCTTGCTCCGTCGTTGGCTAGTAACGCGGCTAATGGACGTCCGACGACTTCTGATCTGTTGTTTACAAGAACATTTTGTGTATTTCGTTAACTCGTCATCGCAGTAATAAGGCGGGGAGGACTCGCCGATTTATTACGGTGATGGTCTTGCCGTAGGCTCTATCCCCATATGGTAAAATCTTGTTATACACACCAACGTATTCGAGACATTTGACGATGGCGAGGGGTGTGCAGGGGATGATGGATTTTACCATTCCTGGTGGTGGTTGGTCGTTGTCTGTTGAGGTTGACGTGAGTGGTGTGCCAGAGGCTGTCGTGGTGCTTGTGGGTGAGGCGGAGAGTAGGGATTTCGGGTCGATAAAGCGGATGCTAAAGGATGTAGAAATAAATTGAGTCGAGCAGTGGTTCGGAGGAGACTTACTTGTGGTATAGGTTATAATGGAACTTGAAGTGCAAACCCTCAACATCCTTCAGAGGGGATACGATCTACCACCAACAATCATCAGCACACCACACTCTCGAATCACCCACGCGCAACAATACCTGCTGCAAATAATGATCCTAAAACCCAATCAGCAAAACCCATCCACAAATCCAAAACTATAACGCCAACCAACCTGTTGCCCTCCAAAAATCGGGAAATAGACCTACACCCACATTCCAATCCAATCAGCATCACCCGACCGCGACAACCACACAAACCAACTCACCATAATGCCATCAACACTCTCATCCTCATTCGCCTCCATAATCGCCTCCTCCACACCCTCCCCCTCACCCAACCTTTCCTCCCCCTCAACCACATCAATCGCAGCACCCGTCTTCCTCAAAACAAACTCAAACCCAAGCTCCTCACACTGCTTCCTCGTAAACTCTGCGTAATTCCTACTTGGAGCAGCAGAAGTCGCGAGTATGCCAACAAGTTTCGGTTTTCTGCTGCATCGCTCAAGTGAGGATTTGACTTCGTCTCGGAATTGGAGGGCTATTGGGTCGGCCTTGAGGAGGAGGCCTTTCCCTGTGTTAGAGGTGGTTGTTGTGGTTGTTGGCGGCGGGTTAGTAGTGGTGTCGGCCATGGTGAATGGGTTGTAGATGCAAGGGTTACGAGATCTAAATTTTTGGGAGTGATTGTCGTGATCGAAGGGGATCTAAATTAGTAAATGATCTTATCACATCTAGACGCCTTTAGGGGCTTTCCGAGCTATCAATGGCAGCCTCAGGTAATCGTGTCAAAGCCACAGAGGAACACACACATTTATTGGCCAACCGAAACAGAAAAAAAGAAAAAAGAGATATACAGTAAACATATGAAACTTCTTTGTCCATCGGTTGAGTTGTACAATGTTCTGGCAAAGACGCTCTTCCGGTGATGCCCACCGTAGCGTGTATGCTCTAAGCCTTCTCCGAATGTCCAATCCCATTAACTTTTGGTTCCTTGGCGTTCGTGCTCAAACCGGCTGGAAGTGGGGGGACGGGAGGAGGAACGGAAGCTTCTTCACTAGACTCGAATTCGCCCTCATCCTCGTCCTCGTCTAGAACATTCTTAGCATCTCCCTGCGCATCTTCATCGTCATCCTCCTCATCCATAAGCTGTGCCGCACGCTAAACGAAAACCAACAATCAACCGAAGGTTCAACTTTCAAAAATATAAACCCATACCTTCATAGCCTCAGCTTCGTTCGAATAATGCCTTCCCCTCGCCCTAATAAACGCCGCATGTTTCGCAGCAGCTAAACCACAAAACAAAAAACAAGAGAAAAACATCAACACCCGGGCACAGACAACAAACCCAACACATACCTTCCTCATCCATCTCCTCCTCCTCCTCAACCTCCTCTCCACGATCCCCACCATCAGCCCTAATCCCCTTCCTAGCCTCATCCGGCAAATTAAAACTCGTACTCCTACTCGACGCACCACTCCCCGCAGACCTCAAACTACTCCCCGAAACCGACCCCGAAACCGACACCCCACCACCACCACCACTCCCATTATTATTCGGCGTAGAAAACCCAACGCTCGAAATAGACGTCCTTCTAGACGAAGGACCAGACGTGTTCGCTCCAGTCGAGGAGACGGTCTGGGTCGGGGACTCTGGCGGCGATTCGTAGGTGTATCTACTTTCCAAGTTAAAGTCCGGGATATCTATACACACAAATAAGAAAAGCGAAATGAGCATGGTAGCGTCCGGATTTGGTCGAGAGATAGAAACATACCACCCTCAACCGTATCCGTCTCCGCATTATACCTCACAAACGGAGTCTTAGGCTCCGTAATCTTCATCAAACTATCCTTCTGAACCTCCGTCAACGCCAGATTCTCTTCATCCCATTGCAAACTGCTACGTTCACGACACACATCCCGAAACACGCACGACGAGGACAGGCACGCATTAGCGCTCATCAGTAACCCAGATAATCAACCACCCCCATGGCAACAGATAACAAACTCACTGCGCATTAGCATTCGGCGTAGTCGAATTAGAGTGTGGTGCGTTCTTCAGAATCCCCTTTGGTTTAGGCTGAGATGCTGACCGCGAGGAAGGGAGCTGGATATGCTGAGGACGGTGATCGCCAGCCGAGAGATTCGTCGACATTGTCAATCCTTCGGCTCTTCACGGGGTTGATTGACGATGGAATGAGGGCTAGCTCGTTTAGCGTTACGAGCAGGTAGAGGAAAGGCAGGTCGGGCAGTGTTGTTGGAGTCTAGAGGACAGAACAGGTATCGCCGTGCGCCAGCTGCGGGTCTCTCAGATGACCAGTCCACCCAAAATGGGCATAAGAATATGATTAGGTTATGTTTCCCGGAGCGTGTGTACAGTGCGTGTTGGCGACGCAGAACATTACCTTCGTGTATCTGGGTAAAGGGTTTCTAAAAACCACTGGATATCCCATTAAATCCTAAATCTACAAGCAAAGGTCATGCTAGTCTATCCTACAACACGCTCTAAAACCTCAGAAGACAGCACATCTACATCCCCAAACCAATCAGCCCATTTAACAACCTCTCCGCCACATTCTCCGGCTCCTGCCTCGCCATCTCAATAATACTCAACAACTTCTTCACTCCAATCTGCATCCTCGAATTCATGTTCCCGTCTTGTTTGGTGCCAAATCCAGCCTCTGTGAGCATTCGGATCGCTTGCTGGAGGTGACTTTCTTTAGGGAATAGCTCCACCTCGCGTAGGACTCGTTCGAGAGCTGCGATAGTCGTGATCGGCGGTACCCGCAGTTCCGAGTCGAACGTTTCGGAAAGTCCGAGATCGGTCAGAATAGGGCGAAGTGAGGAAGTCGCGATGATCAGGAGTCGGCGACCCTGAAAATCATATTCAGGTTGGGCTAGTGTACGAGGATGTAAGTATGTGTGTGCTTACCTTGGGCGGTCGACGCGCGAACAATACGAGCAGTGTTTGCAACACCGAGTTCGAAAACCTCGCACCCATCGGTGTCCAGTCTACCACAGCCTCGTCAGCGTCTGGAATTGATCGCAGCACATCTGATACCCACCAATCAACCGCTCGATATTATCCACCACAACCACACTCAACGGACTCTTGTAGCTGTCCGAAAACACCTTGGTGATCGCTTGCACTTTCTGTGGCTCCGAATAACCCACCATATTATCCGGTGAAATGAGCTTGATGAATGGGAACTCCGAAGCCTGCGCAATCGACGCAGCAAGTGCTGTTTTTCCTGACCCTGGGGGTCCATGAAGCAAAACACTGACGAGTGGCGTTCGCTGCGACGAGCGGACTTGCTCCACGAGAAGCTTCCCTGATCGCAAAAGTTCCTAAATGAAGAAGACGCGATCAGGAGGTGAAGGAACGATCGAGGGATTAATATCTTACATCGACGACTGCATCATAATGGATAATCCCATTCTGCACGACTTGCTCCAGTTCCTCCTCTGATACACCAAACGCCGGGTGTACCTCATCCAGTGCATTCATGAAGTCTTGCATATTCACCTTCAGGTTCTCCACATCATCCGAGATACCTGCCATCGTTCCAACCTTCACATGTCTATTAAACGCAAAACTCGTTGCGCTCTTAATCAAACCACCAATCTCAGCTCCAGAAAAGTTCTTTGTCAGAGCAGCGAGTTTGTATAAGTCGACGTCATCGTCCATGACTTTGTTAGTGCGCATCTTGTGTGTGTGAATGCTGAGAATCTGGAGGCGGCCTTTTTCATCCGGAAGAGATATCTCCATGTGGACTTCAAGACGGCCAGGACGAAGAAGGGCTTCGTCGATCATGTCAATACGGTTGGTCATACCAATGATGAGGATGTTGTTGAGTTGATCGACACCGTCCATCTAGCAAGCGGATTAGAGCTAAGAAGCTTGCGCGGTAATAGCGACCCTACCTTGGAAAGCAGCTGGTTAACGACAGTATCTCCAACACCGGTTCCACTATTGGTACTCCCACGTTGCTTGAAGATAGCATCCAGCTCGTCAAAGATGATGATGTGCAAACCACTTTCATCTCCCTTCTCCTTGTACTAAACACTATATTAGTCTCCTGCAAACATTCGTTTGGATGCAGACTCACCTCCTTCTCAGCATCGGCGAACAGCTTTCTGATATTCTCTTCCGAAGCACCGACATATTTGTTCAAGATTTCAGGACCGTTAACGACCTTGGGTTCCCGTGCATTTAACATTTTACCAATTTGCCGAGCGATCAGAGTCTTTCCGGTTCCAGGGGGTCCATGAAGGATGATACCTAGGGTTGGGTTAAACAATTACCAGTATGATCCCAAAGCATGGACACTCACCCTTGACGTGTTGAATACCGAGTTTCTCAACAAGACCGGGAGGGAATACACGAGAAGCGAAAGCGCGACGAAAGATTTCAGAAAACTCGTTATCCAAACCTCCTATACCCATATCCTCAAATTTGAAGTTGGGTGCCAAGATGGCATTGGGGGGTGCCCTACAACAATGATTCTCGTCATATCGTGAATGCCACAATAGATCACTGGACGTACTTCTTAGCGCTCGACTTGAGCTTGATTGGGCTGTCCGGAGCTTTCAAGAAATTGACATCGGTCTTCTCCATGAGGATGCCGTTGTCCCTGCGGCCACCGGCGCCACCTCCTCCAGGAATACCCCTACGCTGCTCGTCCGCAAGTTCGAGTACCGAGACAGATTTCACGGTTCCCTTCAGTGGCACGCCACGGAATTCGAAAGCAATGGATTCATCAACGGCCATGATAATGCCGGAGAACGCCCTAATGAAGAGCTTTGCCATCTCGTCAATCGAAAACTGTTCCGGGGCTTGTTGACCACGACGGAAGAAACCGACTTCGATGTCGATGGATTGGAGGAAGAGTGGCGCTGCGGGGTGTGGTGGAGGTGGTAGGACGTCGACGGTGACGGTGTCGCCTGTTATTGAGAGACCGATCCATTGGCGATGAAGAGCAGAGGCTGCTATCGTTCCGGGAAGAACCTTTCCAGTGTCGTCGTGCCTAGCATAGACCATGCATCAACTTCGAAAGTATGCCATATGAAGATCGGAGAGACGCACTTGACGGTGGCTGCGAAGGTGCCATTGACAACAACATGTTGCCCGTGATTAAAGTCGGAAGGGTTGCATATCAAACAGTTGGTGAGGGCAAGGGCTTCACTTGGTGAGCCAACGACATTGAATTGGGCACTTGATTACTACCGAATTAGAAAGTGGCGCCTTTGAAGTAAGGACAGGACGTACCTTCCACCTCGTTGCTGCTGGTACGTAGGAGGTGCGGGTGATCTTCTATCGCCATAGCCGCGCTTCTCAAAGAGCGCACTTGGTGCATCGTTGTAACCGTGCGCAGGGGGTTGGTGCTGCGCAGACGGCGGAGCCCCTGGTCGTAGTGCACTGCGCGGGGGCAAGCTATACTGCGGGTCGCCGCCTGGGATGCGATTATATGCTCCTGGAGGTGGCGGCGGGGGCGTGTTGGGGTTGCTGCTTCGTCCAAAGAAACTCATAGTGGGGAGAGTAGAAATGTGTATGTACAGCTTCGATCGTCAAAACAATATTAGCCCAATTGCATTATGTAAGACAGACATTGACGTTAAGGTTGCGGAGGAGACTTACTTTGTCTGCTGTTTTCTTCCAAACGTCCCATGGCCTCCACAGACCCTGCGGGGGGCCTTCCTTCCAAGTACCCCGGTGTAGACAACCGCTCATGCCGGCTTCTCGGTCCCATCGCCCTTGTGATTATTTTCCCCACACGCGTCGTTTCAACCACTCCCAGACTCATATGACCGTGTAGATCGTTCAAGGACTCATGGGAGTCCTTGTCATTCTGTCGTTGGTGTATAAGCGTCATAGGGAGACGCCAAAAAGACCGTGGAGGATATGGTGCGCAGTGCTTTTGGTTAGCTTGTGGACTTAAACCGACTGACTGGTGTTTGATGTGGGGCTTTTTGCTCCCTAGGCTTTTTGACGTCTCGAAACAGGTCGTAGGCCAGATGTTTGTCCATGGGTTTAATGTTTTCGTGTCAGACTTGAGCTCGAATCACACCGAGGGGAATGCCTGTGTGTTTTACTTTCTGAATATCTTGATTGATACTACCCTCGGTTCGTCATCATGTTCTTGGCTGGAAATTCGGATTGACGTATTGCCGTGCAGGCGTCGCTCTCATCTATGTTATCCTTCACTTTTTCACATATATCTTTTCCGAAAAGTTCCACCTGAAAGGCTTCGAGTCGGGCATCTATGGCTCTCCCCCCTCGGTGACATACTGGATGCGCCAGGCGGCTATTTATGTCCTTGCCCTAACAACCATGAAATTATTGGTTGTTGGACTTCTCGCGTTGTTCCCTGTTATTTTTAAGATCGGGGAGTGGATTCTGAGCTGGACTTGGACAGAAGGCGGCGACGCAATCCAGGTCATTTTGTACGTCTCCACCTGCCGGTCCCTTCTTGATGTTAACAATATCTTATCAGCACCATGGGCATTTTCCCCATCATTATGAACATCGTTCAGTTCTGGTTGATTGACTCGATAGTCAAAGCCTCAAATGCTATCAATCTCGACTCTAGCTCGTCGGACCCGAACGACGACGAGCACCGAGAGCCACTTTTTGGTGTCCCCTCAGACGACGAAGACGACGAGGCATACAAGCCCGGAGACATCGAAGACCAACGACGAAATCGCTACTCGCGGTCTTCCAGCGAATCTCAACCACTTTCCCGAGATAAATCATTTTCTACCGAAATCACCGTTCCCGACGAGGCCAAGTCCACCGCCAGCACAAGCAATTTAGCACTCCGCGACGAACATTCGTATCCTCCAAGTTTGTCTAGTAGCGCCACCTCTGCTGGATCCCCTAATAACGACCATCTTAAAGTGATCAAACCCGCGAAGAACTTGATGAAGAAGAAACGTCGTGCTCCCCCTGCACCAATCCTCGTTCGACCTGTCGGACAACCCGCCATCAACTCGCCGCAACCATCTGCGGCTCCAGCGCCAACGTCTATACCAAAGGAGCCCGTACAACAGACAACGGAAGCACGCCCCCCCACAACTGTTAAACAAGCAAGCACAGAATCTGAACCTACTGAATGGGCGGATTCCTGGGATGATGCGGACGATTGGGCGACCCGTGTTGGGGAGGAGGAATGGACTGGACGGAGATTGGAGGACAAGAAACAGACTGTAAATAGTGTTTGGCAGGCGAAGGATGATACCCCCAATCCTGGGACTCATTGACTGTGAGCCATGATTATGATCTTTAATAGTTTTCTTGGTGCTTTTTAGGTGTTAGCATTCCCGTATGTTCTGCAATCATTTGTATAGTATTTCATCGTAGGCCCCTTAGAGGCACGGCTTAATAGAAGTACAATCCCTGGTCACACAGTGCATCAGATCCTTGGATGTAAGCGTAAGGGCCGAAGGGTCTATAAATTCCATCGGGTCCAACGCCAGCCTGCCGCCACCCACGTGCAGCTAACTTTGGCACATTACTTGATCATTCCGCATCTTTCTACCCAACCCTCATGGCAGACTCCCAACTCAATCCCCCAACCCGCGACGACGAAAAACAGAACAACGGCCATGTCGCTTTCTCCCTTGAAAATATCCTCAGTGATAATCATGACACCATCGAGCACCCAACAGTGACCGGCGATGTGGCAAGCACACCTGCGGAAGGATGGGACGAGGAAGATACCGAGAAGCCTCCCGTTGAAGGATACTGTATTGAATGCGAAGGTGCGTGGCCTTGAGCCAGTCTCCAACTTCTCGATTTCTGACGCTGTCCATTAAAATTTATCGGTGCTTATTCCCTGCCTACCCTGTGACGACTTCCGAACTCCACCATCCACTTACAACGCCCGTAACGGTCAAACTGTCACACAACCCAAATGGATTGGGTCTTACGTCGATACAGACCAACCCGCCCAAGTACTTTGCGAGACTTGTGGAGATGCCTACTGCGAAGTCTGCTTCGCCGCGCAACACCGCAAAGGCTCAAGAAAACGCCACGCCGTAAGACCGCTCGACGAGTCCCTCGAACACTCAAAACAAAATAAAAAAGCCAAAGCGAACAATGGAAGCGCCGTACCCCGTCCCGGATCCTCCGCTCCCTCGTCCACTTCGTCTTTGACTCCCGGAGCTGGAACTAACGGTGTTACCCACAGCACCACCGTATCCGGTACCGCTACACCTTCCACTACCGCCAGTGCCGATGCGGACGACAACTCGGTATTTACAGTGGCTAGTTCTTTTGTGAAAAGGATAACTCAATATATCTCATATAAGATGAATGTGGACGGGGAGGAGGATGCGGACGCCGAGGGTGAGCTGGACGAAATCAGCAACAACTGGCAAAAAGTCACCCCTGGTGGCACCACTACCGCCACCACTATCACCACCGACCCTTCCACCTCCACTCTCTCCGCGCAGCCCGCAGTCGGCGCCAAAGTCGGCGAATGGTTCGTCGAACGTGCAAAATATATCCCGGTCCGGCTCACCCTCGGCGAGCGCAAGTTCCTCCGCTTACTGGAAGCTGCACTGTCTGTGTCAGAATACACCGACAAGATTGATACCATTGGGTTCGGCTTGTCAAAAGCCAAGCGGATTGTACACCAGATTCGCGAGTTGTGTGCGATCATGTCTGGATTGGTGCTTGCGGCGGATTATAAGCAAGGGCAAGAGTTGTTCCAGGATCGGGACTTTGAGTCGAATGCGGAGTTTTATCAGCAGATTTTTGAGTTGGGGAGGAGGCATAAGATTATGAACCCGGAGAAGATGAGGACGACGTATGGCAAGTTGATTTATCTGCTCCAGGTGTGTTTTTACACACTTCCTTGGGGTTGTGGTGAATACTGAGAGGGGTTCTAGGATAGTCAAACCCCGGACGTCAAAGAGCTTCTCAACTTCTCTTGTGTTCGCCCGATCAAAACCGTTTACCTCGTCTTGGAGAAGCACGATGCCGTCGACCTGCTCCGAGACGATTTGATCACCGTCGCCACAAAAGAAATCTACTCCGAAGGCCGTTCACGGAGAGAAATCCAGAAAGACATTAAAGCAAAGGAACGCGCTATTGAAACACTCTCCGCAAAATACGCGAAGAATGGGTTGTCACAGGAGCAAGTTCGTCAGTGCTTGTACTCTATTGGTGACAACCACGCGTTCTTGAGGGTCAACCGTGATCCTTGCGACAAAATGATTGCGTACTTGAAGCAATACTTCCATCCTACGCAGGCGAAGGATCAGAAGAGTAGTTTGGCCATCCGGAGTGGGAAGGGCGGTGCTAGGCTATCGCATGATCATAGCAAACAGTATGCATATGTGTTGCAGAGTTTGACTCTATGGAGAGAAATTCTGCATGGTACGTCTTTGCCTCATTCCTTCACCTCGTAATGAATTAGGATCTCACGACGACGTGCAGATATGTTCCATCTCTGGTCCCTGGCTGAACAAGACCTTCTCTCCGAAAACGTCCCGTATCGACTCCGCGACACCGGCCAGGGTCTCAACAGGGTCCAAGCCGCCCCCAAAACCTCGCGCATGATGCACACCATCTTGCACAGAGCCCAAAAATCCGTTGGCACATGGATCGGATCCTCCGTCATCCATATGGGCGACCACAACGTCCCCAACGCGCTTATGTTCATCGACAAATATACCCAGATCTACCGTATCCTCTTACCGATCTGTAATACCCTTCGGCAGATCCCTGAGCTGGCGGAGAAGCCTGCGTTGAGGAGCTATATTGAGGATGAGTTTGGGTCTACGGATAATTTAATTAGGGATATTCTAGGCGATTTCTTTAGACACGGGTTTGATGGGTCTGGAGCGGACAATTTCTTTGATGCGGGTAGTTGTATTGATGGACGACTGACGAGTGCGTGGAATTGGTGTTCGTCGTTGGAGAAGAAGAGGTATTTCCATGTGTTCTTACTAACTGGTATGTTTGGCCTTTGCGGCTTGCGTCGGGAGCTGATGGTCCGAATTTTTTAGGCTTTGTTGGATTTGACGGAGAGTGGTGATCACTGACTAGTAGTACTGACGCCTCAGATGGCATGAACCAACTTACGGATAACCCCTAGACTAATAATGTTGTTTATACACAATCTTTCTGTTAATGCAGACATGAAACAAACAAGTTAATTAAGTCCACCCTAACAAAGCTAAATTGTAATCTAAGCGGACGAAACAGCGGGAGCCTGTGGAACGTGCCCAGCCAGCCTCTTGGCGTTGTTGACAACATCCAGGACACCCTGAAGACCAGACTTCCAAGCCAAGATGCGCTTCTCAAGGACCTCCCATTGTTCTTTTTCGAATGTCCGGACGGAGGAACGGACGACATAGAGGCTTTGCGTCGTTTGAGAGAGTTTACCCCAGAGTAAACCGGCGCGAATGACTGAGAGCCGTCAATTAAGGAAATGATGGACACAAAAATGCTTGAACATACCGTCAATCACCCATTTCTCGACCTCGGAGATGTCAACCTGGAGAGCCTCAGCGATCTTGGCGTACGGCAAATTCTGGCCAATGTTCTTGAAACCCAACGTCGCGAGTGCTAGTAACCGCATCTTTCGTTCTAGCTCTGCATCGCTAAGACCTAAAAACATTTCCGGTCCTAGTTAACAACTGACTTGCTAAAGTTATATTATGGCGAGTCATACCATACTTCTCGGCCATGCCAGTATGGCTTGCTTGCCATTGCTTGAATTCTGGCAGACCTCCATTTAGGAATACTTGGAAAAGAGGGAAGATTTCGTGGTCTTTGAGAGAGACGACCGCGTCCAACTTGAGGAGAGGATCAAAGTCGAAGAGGCTGGGGAGGTGCAGGGCTGTTGTGATCAGGTAAAGTGCAGCGGATTGGGCAGTCGGTGAGTTTGGTGGCAGGTGGCGGACGTAGGAGAGGGAGTATTCATAGGCGGTCGTCCTGTGAAACGTGGAACAAGAATCAGATTACAATTGGGGTTGAGCCGGAGGAGATTCAGAAGGTAGAGGACATACGGTTGACCCGCTGCCGTGTAAGCATCAACTAATGATTTAAGGAAGAAAGCTTTTTCTTCGGGATTGATTTGCCACTCGGTTAGCCATTTTTCGACGGTTGAGCGTTGCAGTTGGAGGGTATCGAGTTGGTCATTGGTTTTGGCAAGATCCAAGATTACACTGTACACGGAAAGGCGGAGAGGGGATGTCTGAGGGATGGCGTTGAAGAGGTTGGAGAGGCTGCTCAGACATTGTCAGTTGGGTGACAGTGAATTGTAAAAGACAAGATCGAACACGCGATATTTTGTGGAAGTTCTCTCTGTTGGCGCAGACGAAAGGGTTTGTAGCAATGTGTTGAGGTGTTCTTTAATATCCGATGATCTAGTTGGCCAGAGGGTGAAAAGATGTGAAAAGACGAGGTTGAAAAAACCTTCGATCTCTGTTATACAGGATGAGATTTTATCTCTTCATCAACACAGACCATTGCGCACCTTTATCATTTCCTTCCCCCAACTGCTTGATCTCTTCCAATAGCTTTGCGAAAACAATTCTCCGTCTCAACTCATCTTCCTCGAGGGGTGTTTGTCCTTCTCCTGTTTTCAGGCCATTTTTGAACGACGCGATAAACGTAGCGCGTTCGTCTTCTGGTCGACTTCTGGCAATAAACTCGACAAGCTCAAGGATCTGAATGAATTGATATAAGTTTATGCACAATACTCATTGAGTTGGACTGCCAGCACCTGCTCCTCGAATGTCCCCTCGCTGAAGATTGAGACGGAATCGGTAGCGTTGACCATCGTTTTATGGACCCTTGACGCATATCCAATTTTTCTGATCTAAGTTCGAGAAGCCATTGCACAACAGAGACAAACATGATAAACGCCCGTGAACTCTGCTAGTGCCGACAGCGTTGACAAGCACTTAGTGGCAACTCAGCATCTGATCCTTGGTACCTTGGTAACTTATCAACAAATTGATGACGAGCATTCGGCCGTATGGTCGCACGGGCATCCTAAGGTTTATATTTCCAACGCCACCATCTGCCACCATCTTTCTACTACACGAGGATTTTTTGCCTTAAGGTGCCTGAGCAGGTGGGATTCAGATTTCAGAATTGTGTCATGCGCTTTCTTATCACCGACACGGAACTCCTTCACACACGGAGAAAACAGTCACCTACATGTCGGTACACAAGGTCCCCCTGGATGTCCATGTGGACAATGCCAAGAGTGTCTTTTGCTCGACGGGCCATTAGCACTAAGTGGTGCCTCATCCTTATTTCCCCTCCACAAGAAGCTTCTCATTAACCTTTCGATGAACATCGCAACCTCGAATTTCCTGCGCATCCAGAAGCTCATAAGTTAAGATGCAAATTCCGATGGTAGCTAGTGGACTCGGCTTTTATATTGTAGCGTAATGGGCGCACAAAGAACAGACGGCATGTCTAAATCAATTGAAGTTTTGTTGTGGTTGCGCACCTGATGCGGGGTTTCGACTAACTTCGATTTGATAAGCATCTAGTCCATATGACAACAGCGACCATCCGGAACACCCTTATAACAACCACCAGCGCTGGTTCAGGTCTTCAGCGAGACGCGCGTCGCTGATCCCCTCCTTTCATTATGAAGCTTTTCACCTCTTGTTTTTTGGCTCTTGCCATCGCCTCCGGCGCTCTCGCCCTCCCTCATCCCGAAGCCGACTTCCGGCTCAAGGAAAGCATCGCGCCTCCTCGCGGTTGGCAAAAAATTTCCGCGGCTCCTGCGGACCACATCATCCACCTGCGCATCGGTCTGCCTCAATCCAAGTTTGACGAATTGGAGAGACATCTCTATGAAGTCAGCGACCCATTCCATTCGCGTTACGGTCAACACCTTTCTAAGGTCGAGGTTGATACGCTCGTCGCTCCTCCGAAGGAGAGCCTTGAGCTCGTTGATGAATGGCTGGCTTCGTTTGGCCTTGGAGAAGAGGACCTTGTGCGCTCTTCTGCAAAGGATTGGGTCACTGTCAAGGTCCCAATCGGTGTTGCGGAGAAGATGCTGAATACGGTAAATTGTTATCCTCTTCTGGGTGAGACCGGGATATTAATATGCCAACCAGAAATACCATGTCTGGAAGCATGAAGACACCGACGACCACATCGTCCGAACCACTGATTACAGCCTTCCCCACCACTTGCACGGCCATGTCGACCTTATCCAACCTACTACAATTTTCGCCCGTTGGAACAAGATGAAAGCTACGTTGCATTTCGACAAGGACTCTTTCATTCAGTCAACAGTCAAGAACTTTTTCACCGGTAAAACCCATAAGGCTTCCCTTACGGGCAATGAACCTGAGGTCGACCCCTCGTGCAACGCGACCGTTACTCTCAGCTGCTTACAGCAGCTCTACAACTTCGTGGATTACGAACCTCAAGTTCCTGAGAAGAACTCGATCGGCATTTCTTCGTACCTTGAGCAATTTGCTAACCTGCAGGACTTAAAGTCCTTCTATCTTGAGCAAAGGCCCGAAGCTGCAAACTCTACTTTTGAGTTCATCTCTGTTAACGGTAAGTGTTACGAACTTCTTTTTTCCGAAACACTTCCAACCAAGTAAAATAGGTGGGCTAAACAACCAGACACTCGAAGAGGCTGGTATTGAAGCCAATCTCGACGTCCAATTTGCTTTTGGTTTGTCCGTGCCATCGCCTGGTCGACTGCTGGTCGTCCGCCTTTCAACCCTGATGTGCATACTCCTACCAATACCAATGGTAAGTTTGGACATCTCTGGCACTAGAAAAACACATGCTAATTCAGTTGTAGAACCTTATGCTGATGTAAGTTACCGTTCTTGATCGACGACACATTACTGCAACTGTTGCTTCAGTGGCTTGACTACGTCCTCTCCCATGATGATCTTCCACTTTCCATCTCGACCAGTTATGGTGAGGAAGAGCAAACAAGTATGTTCCACCCCATCAACCATTTATAGGCTCGTTGACGCTCGTCACATTTCTTCAGTCCCCGAAAGTTATGCTCGTCGTGTCTGCAATGATATTGCCAAGCTTGGTGAGATTGCTTGCCTATTCATTCATCGCAGAAAACAAGGAAAAGCTAAGCGTTTTGTAGGTGCCCGTGGCGCCTCTGTCATGTTCTCTTCCGGGGATTTTGGTGTTGGTGATGGCAATCCTGACCCCGCAACTCAAATCTGCTTGACCAACGACGGTCGCAATACCACTCGCTTCATGCCCACCTTCCCTGCTAGGTACGTCGTTCCCCTCACTTTACACTTGAACCTTGGCTGACTCGCTTCCAGTTGCCCCTTGTGTGTTGCATTCTCTCAATGACTTCATGCTTGACTCCGAATCCTGATCCTCTTTTTAGCTCTACTGCTGTCGGCGGTACCGAATATGTTCCAGAAGTAGCCGTGTCCTTCTCTGGCGGAGGTTTCAGTGACTATGTCTGTCCTTCTCCCACTAAGCTATTGGTCTCTTGGAAGAAGACTCACACATGCACTTCTTTTCCAGTTCAAACGCCCTGGCTACCAATCCCGTGCAGTCCAGAAATACCTTCATGCGCTTCCCAAAGGCACGTACGAGGGCCTGTACAATAAGTGCGTGATCCCATTACTTCCCGATTGTTCCCCAACTGATTTCGATAATCATCAGACACGGACGGGTAACGTGCTATCCTATTTTGCAATAGTCCACGGCTCATCCTATGACATTGACAGGCATTCCCTGATGTTGCAGCTCTTGGCAGGCGATTCCGCGTGTGGTGGAAGGGTCAGCCTATTTCCGTCGGAGGAACATCCGCTTCCTCTCCCACATTTGCTGCAGTCGTCGCTCTACTGAATGATGTTCGTCTTGCTGAAGGCAAACGCCCGCTTGGATTCTTGAACCCTTGGCTCTACTCTCTCGGTGCCCAAGGCTTCAATGATATCACTGTTGGCAACAATCCTGGATGTGGCACTGAAGGTTTCAATGTGAGTATCTACGATGATAGAGATTTGATCGAAGTCTGACCATGCCATAGGCTACTGTTGGGTGGGATCCTGTGACCGGACTAGGAACTCCGAACTTCGGCAAGCTGAGAAAGTTGTTGCCTAAGCACTAATTGGGCTACTTATCGGTTGTCCTCGCATCCGAGCCGCTTATATACCGAACATGTACCTGACATATACCTGGCATACTGCCTTCTTCATAACGATAATTTAATTGTCGAGCCTGGTGGGCCGAAAGAACTCACGAGCATTGATTCGGTTATTGGTATCAAAGATCACGTTTCCACTGCTCTTTTCATCCCTACCTAGACACGGGACTGGATGACCGAGAATGGAAGGGAACACCGAGGTTCTACTGATCATCACTGCGATCTTCAGCTTCTCGATGAGGAGGTAACACATGGTTGTGATAGATTAATATTTGCCAATTGGCCAGGCAGTGCACGGATTAATCACGCAATATTCAGGGTGAGTAGTCGTAAGGGATGGCATTACTCCAAAAAACAGTGATACTTGATCTCTTCAAGTGGTCGACAACGGCCCAAACTGACGGACGCTCCACAGCAAGACGGTTGCAAGGTGATGTTCATTCCTCCACGGCCTAAAGTCTGATGACCAATTAACCTCAAGACGGCGAACACGATGGTAACTTCGGTTCGAGACAGTCTTGTGCTATCTTTATCCAACGTGGGAGTTCAACCAATACGCGTCTCTTGCGCGTAGGCTATAAAGGGCGAAGGACGCCAGTGGAAGATCACTTGCTTCTCTAGCCATGCGGTACCTCCTCACCGTCGCGTTGGTTGTCGCAGGAGGCGTTCTCGGGAAGAATCCCGACTGCCACTTCAAGCTCAAGGAATCCGTCGCTCCGCCCCGCGGTTGGGTCAAACATGGTGTTCCTCCTTCTGATCATAACATAAACCTACGTATTGGTTTGCCCCAGCCGAACTTTGAGCTCTTGGAGCAACATCTTTACGAAGTCAGTGATCCGTACCATGAGCGCTATGGCCAGCATTTGTCCAAGGAGGAGGTCGAGGCTTTGGTAGCTCCCCACCAAGAGAGTATCGACTCCGTCGACAAGTGGCTGGCTTCGTTTGGGGTCAAGGAGAGCGATATCCAACGTTCACCCGCAAGAGATTGGATAAAGTTGAGAGTCCCAGTTGGGTTGGCAGAGGAAATGCTCAATACGGTGCGTGATCCCCTTCCTTGGGAACATGCGGTTATATTTATTGACTTACTCTTGCTTCGTGTGACAGAAATATTTCGTTTGGAAACACCTTCAGAGTGGTGATTTCCTTGTCAGGACAACAAGTTATAGCTTACCGGCCGACATCCACGCACATGTCGATGTCGTGCAACCCACGACAATGTTCGGCCGATTCAAAGGCTCGAAGTCAACTGTCGTTTCTGTCGAAGACGCACCCGACGCTCCCAAGATCTCGACTTCTTCTATCGACATTGGCGGTGGGATTATGGTCGATCCTTCCTGCAATGCCACCATAACCGTCAACTGTCTCCTCCAGTTGTATAATGCAACTGGTTACCAGGCCAAAGGAAAAGGCTCCATCGGCATCACAGGTTATCTCGAAGAGAATGTAAGTTTGTATCCGTTATTGCTATCGAAGAAGCTGCCAACTCTAGGTTTACAGGCCAACATCCAAGACCTTCAGACCTTCTTTGCTGAACAACGGCCCGATGCTGTTGGAACGAATTTCACTTTCATCTCTGTTGCTGGTTGGTTCAATAAATAAACTACACAAATGACTTCACTAACGCTTTTCTCCTTATAGGCGGAATCAATAATCAATCACTGGCAGCGGCGGGTGCTGAAGCGGGCTTGGATGTTCAGTTTGCCTTTGGTATTTCCCACCCTGTCCCGGTTCGTGGCTTTCATTAGGTGGTCCCCTCACAACTCAAACTGACAACCCTAGGCCACATTCTATTCGACGGCTGGTCGGCCTCCTTTCATTCCGGACGTGAACACGCCAACGGATACCAATGAGTAGGTCCTCAAGTGGCTTACTTCTTTCCTCTAATTGACTATACGTTAGACCATACACGGACTGGTTGGACTTCGTACTCTCTCATCCTAACCCACCCTTGGCCATCTCCACTAGTTACGGTGACGATGAGCAAACCGGTATGTTATCCTGTTGCTAAACGATAATTTGCTTTAATAAGTCACTATCAGTGCCCGAAAGCTTCGCAAGGAGGGCTTGCCAAGGCTTTGCACAACTTGGTAAGTGCATTCAGGTCTGCAAAATCTCGATCCTCCACTCAATCCTTGGCAAAGGTGCTCGAGGCGTTTCTTTGATGTTCTCGTCCGGTGATGGAGGTGTCGGTGACAACGACCCCAACCCAGCAACACAGACCTGCTTCACCAACGACGGCCGCAATGTGACCCGGTTCATTCCCGGATTCCCGGCTACGTGAGTTACTGAGCTATTTTGCATAACAACAAAAGGCTGATCACGACCACGCTAATAGCTGCCCATTGTAAGTACACAGGTCCTGTCAAAACAATACAGCATCCTAAAATAGCTCCAGCGTTACATCTGTCGGTGGTACTGCTTTCATCCCAGAAGTAGCTGTCTCTCGATTCTTCTCTGGAGGAGGCTTCAGTGACTATGTACGTTAAATTTGCCTCTTAGTTTGCATCTCTCCTGATCCCTCCAAGTTCAAACGTCCAGCATACCAAGAAAGGGCTGTTCAGAAATATCTCAATGCCCTGCCCAAAGGAACCTATGAGGGCTTATTCAACCCGTACGTCAATAACAGCATATTCATGTCCATATTCTAACTAGCATTGTCACAGACACGGAAGGGTGAGATCCCCCAAGCCCTGTCTCGTTCTCCGCATATTCACCACCCCAAACAGGCTCACCCAGACGTCTCAGCTCAATCGGACCGCTACCGTATCTGGCTCAGCGGAAGAGCTGTCTTGATTGGTGGAACCTCTGCTTCCTCTCCCGCATTCACTGGTTTCGTCGCCCTCCTAAACGACGCCCGTCTGCAAAAAGGCCTCCCTCCACTTGGGTTCCTGAATCCTTTGCTGTACTCTCAAGCAGCAGATGCGTTTAACGACATCACCGTTGGCCATAATTCTGGTTGTGGAACTACCGGATTCAATGTAAGCCCATGAAACTCTTCGTGAAATGCATATATTGAACAAAAACTATGTTCAGGCTACTGAGGGATGGGATCCGGGTAAGTATTGCACTGATCGAGACTGACTCCAATGCTAATGCTATACTTCTAGTGACCGGTCTTGGTACTCCTGACTTTGGCAAGCTGCTGGCAGTGGTGACGTCTGACCGAAGAGGCCGAGCCCAAGGGCACTGAGGCGATAAGTTCCTAATGAGTAGTTATATAGGTTTTTGATGTACAGCTTGAACTTTGGTAAATAACACTGTTGAAATAGTTATCGCGTATGAGCATAGAGCGTGTTGGTGGACATCTGAACTTTTAACCAGAAGTGTGCCTCGCGAGTTTCTTAGACCTTGCACGACGCGACTTGAGTATTGTGCGATCTCGTGTCTATCTGTGGTCCCAGAGCCCATGAGGCGATACTGCCTTGAGACTACACAAGACATTGATTTTTCTTAGTCACCCACATTTAGATCGTCCGTTGGGATCTAATGAGTACAACAATCCCAGAGTTCATGCAAAAGGTGCCATTGATACCGCAAAAAAAAACTAAACAAGAAGGCATGTATACGTATAGGCAAGCCGAGCAACAAGAAGAGGAACAAGTACGCAAGTCAGAAAGAAGAAAAAGGAAAAAACAAGAACAAGCGTGAAAGGCAAAATGAATGGGGAACCAAGACAGCAGTCAAAGGTAGTTAAGAAGGTATGGAACATACTACAAGAGTTTTACTAATAGAACTACGACTATGTACCACTGTTATTGCAATCAAACAACCGGAGAGAGGGATGACGGATGAGGATAAGCCTAAGGCATGAATGGGAAAATACTGAGTACTGAAATATTGAGAGGTTGATGCAAGAGAGAATTGAGAGCAAAGACAAACTGACGAATGAAATCGTGCGTATACTAGAGCAAGAGGGTGGAGGAAGCAGGGACAAAGAACAGCAAGGGTCATATCATGTCATCATCATCGTCAAAGAAATGAAAAGATGGCCAACAGCCCTATCCCAAACATGCAAAAGTCAAAGCAAGATAAGAAAGGAGCGATGTGTGGGGATAAGCAGATGGGATAAACGGATTACTGGATGTGGTTCCCTAATTCTGGGACCACTTAGTAATAGGCGGTTCCATGCGGTTCCGGATACATCTCATATTGCCCGGTTTGCGACATATCCATGTATTGTGGGTACCCGTATGCTTCTGGGTAGTAGTACTGCTGATATGCTGGATACGGCATCATTGGTTGCGACGCCGCATTTGAGTGTGGCTCGGAGGAAGCACCAGCTTCTGGTAGTGAAGCATACGAAGGCAAAGTGCTCACATCTGAGGATGAACTATACGGGGGATATGCATACTCGGCTCCAGGGTGCGGGGAGTTGATGTACGAGGTAGAAGTCCCACGCAAATGAGATGGGACGCGAGGAGGCGAAGAAACCGACGGTGGCATAGCATTACCGTTCGTCGTAGGCTTGGAATTCTCTCCCGGGGCGCGAATCTCTATACGTGACGGCCGGGGGAGAGAGAATATCGGAACACCAGTTGCCGGATCAATAAATCCATTGACTGGAACAGATGGTGTATGTGAGTGCGAAGGAGGGTGATGGGTAGTGAAATCGGGAGACATGGCAGAGGAGGGATGCATGTGGGGTGGTGTCATGTAGGATATACTATGCTGCGGCATGTGTGAATGCATGATGGGCCGGGAATTGTACATAGGCGGAGGAGCTGGAGTAGGGAGATACACAGGACGACCAGTCGCCAGTTCGTAGGGCATTCCATGCTGATTGAGGGCGACGCCGGGAGGAAGAGTGGGATAGCCGTAGGAGGGATAGGCGGGAGAAGGTTGCGCGGGTGGAGGGCTGTAGACAGTTTGGATACGAGGAAGGGATGGACGTCGAGGAGCGTCTTCGGAAACTGGAGGTTTGGAAACTTCTTCACTGGGCGCTTCACCTGTCGGTTTCCGAAGTACAGCCTTTTCAGTTTGTGCCCATCTGGCTGGATCAGTGGAAGTGGGTTCCAGAGAAAGTTGCTTGAGTTGAGATTTAATGGCAGGGTCGGGGTCCGCGGCCGAGGTGGATGACTGGGAACGATGTGTGGGTTTATCGGCAGGAGGGGTTGACTTGGTGTTCGAAGGTGCTGGAAGGGGGATGGGTTCCACGTTGACAAGGTGTGGTCGCACCTTAAAGACGTCTTCGAGAGAGGCCTCGTCAACAGTGGTCGGGGGCTCCTCTTCAGCGCGTTTCGGAAGTTTGATGACAAAGGGGTCGTCCCCGATTTCCGAACCCACAACGCTCGTCGTGGCTGCCTTCACCGGGTCGGGTCCTGAAACCTGAGGCTGCGAGGGAGGTGGAGCCTTGATGACGTGGGGCTGGGAACCCGGCAGTTGGACACGGTAAGCAGCGCTCTGCGCCCTGTGCTTGGAAGACTCGAAGAAAAGGAAATTGTCGTTCTGCTTGGTCCACATGAGTTCGGGCTTCATGGCGTACCAGACTCGACCTGCTTTGGCCGCAGCAGCAGCACGGCTTCCTAAGTTGACAAATCCACCACGAGGTCCGCCGCGACCCCCACGAGTGGCAACTGAACCACCCCGGCCACGAGCACCACCACGCATTGATGAGCTCGCCTGACGCTCCAGACGTTGCTCCTCCTTCCGCTTCATTTCCTCGAATCCATCATGCGTCCAGGGTCGTTCGATCGGAGGCAGGTTGACACTTTCCTCCTTGTTATCTTCACTAGCATGTGACTCACGCCGCCCACTTCCAGGTGCAAAACCTCCCCTTCCCCTTCCCCGACCGTGCCATTTGCCTCTCCACCATCCGCTTAGGCTGCGCAAATCCTTATCCATCAAACGATCGTCATGGCCCCAAAAGCCCCCCACTTTAGGAACGAAAGAAGGGTCACTTTCGAGTTTCTGCTGGTACGCCTGACGAGCGCTTTGACCGACGGGGCGCTTGGGTTGGGGAGGCTGGCGTCTGGGCAATTCCTGGACCTCCTGCTCTCCCTGATCAGCTTTCTCTTCGGCATCACCATTGACAGGTTCGGAGGGAGATGGTTGGGGGATAGACGAGGGGACAGAAACCGAAGATGAAGCTGGTGCCTTCTTCTTGTTCACCTTCTTGGTTTTCCGCGCGGGTAGTGGGGGTGTAGGCACAGCATCCGCCTTGAAGTCCGAGAATTCAATGACGGGCAAGTCCGCAGCACCGTTCGCATTCTCATCTGCCACCATTTCCGACCAATTGCCAGTCGTCGAGAAGAAAGCCTCGGTCGACTCTCCATTGACAACAACACCCTTTCCCGAGTTATCAGGGCTACGGCTTGTATTAGGAGTATGAGAGTCGACTTGTCGGTCAGGGTGTTCGTCCTCAGACACAGATTCCTGTTCTGAATCGGTCGCAGAGTCGGGCGACAGAGACTCATCTGAATCGGACTCCGAATCTGTAGAACGCACCCGCTCTATCTCATCATCGCTCTCAATACTATCCCTAGCGCGTCCTCTCCGTCTAGCAACTCTCGACTTCCTTATACGAGCAGTAGTGCGTGCTTTTTGTGTCGCATTTGGGTTGGCTGTGCGAGTAGGCGAAGATGAGGTAACTGGAGCAGGCATTTCGGTAACTGTAATAGAAGAAAGTGTGTAAGTATGCTGATGAAGAAGATGTCCTTTCGAGCAGACCTTACTTGATATGCAATAATCAAGGAAAAAGTGAAAGAAAAACGGAAGAAAATGAGGGTCTGGGTGGATAAAGTTGGTGTTTGTGTTAAATGTGATTCCGGGTTCGCTTTTTATGCGTGAATGAAGGGAGAAATGGTGGGGGAAGATGTAGTTGTAGTTGAGTACCGGCACCGAAGTCGTCAAGAAAGAAGGACTCAGCAGTGACGTGCCGTCAATTTTGGATCTCCGAACAAGGAACTTTGAGACTCCGCACTACCGCCGGCTCCCATGCCTTTGGCATTTGTATAGCCGGTACAACCGGTCGCCCGAGTCGCTGTGAACTTACCACCTAGGACCATGGATCCTGCACAGCCAGAGAGCTTCAACCACCGAGTCGAGAAGCTATCAACAGGCCGAACTTACCATTTTGTAATGATTTCAATCTTTGTGGGGTTTATGAGACCGCTTAACTGTTAATGATCCAATAGGTTGACCAAGTACCAACCAATTATGACCCGAACCTGAATGCAACGATTCTTTGTGTCCATGGTTTTCCTGACTTCTGGTAACCTTGGCTCTCAACTAAACCCTAATTATGCCTCAAGGAGTTGTATCCTGATTTCACAGGTATGGCTGGCGCAACCAAATTGGCCCATGGGTGCGGGAGGGCTACCGTGTTGTGGTGCCTGACATGCTCGGTTACGGAGGCACAGATAAACCATGGTCAGCGGATGAATATACCACTAAGAAGCTTTCTGGAGATTTGGCTGCCATTCTTGATGTAATTGGAATCAAACAGGCTGTACGCTTTTGGACCACCGGCAGACACGCCATGCTCATGACGCTTGTGCAGGTACTAGTCGGACACGATTGGGGCTCTTATGTTGTTGGCCGATTCGCTCTCTGGTACCCCAATCGCTTGTTCGCCCTCGTCATGTGAGTGAGATCCAGAGAGCGAGGTACCATGTGTTTATACGTTTCTGCTAGGCTGAGCGTACCTTACATTCCACCTTCGCCCACATATATACCAATTGAAGAGGTCGCGAAGAAGGTTCCAAACCTGGGGTATCAAGTGTATTTTGCAGGCCAGAAATCAACTAAAGATATTGAAGCGAATGTTCGTCGATGCCTACACCCTGGGAGTACAACTAAACCTTTGCCGTTAGTTCAAGAAATTCCTGCATATTATGTTCCACCCCCCTAGGTCACCTCTGAGCTTTACGAAGGTAGGAGCACTGGAGGCTGTACTTGAGGGCTTACCCGATTCGGTCTTGTCTCCGAAAGTACGTCCAGATTCATCGATTTCTCCAACACACTAGCAGACACTGAATATTCCGACTCAGGAGTTCCAATATTATCACGACACACTAAGTAAAGGAATGAATGGACCACTGAATTATTACCGAACATCGAAGCAGAGGCACGATGAGGAGCTTGGTGCGTTCGCATTTTTGCGCGCCGTTTCGGCTTCTGACGACATGAATCGTACAGCCGCAGGTCTCCCATCTAACTTGCGCTCGGATTTGCCGGTGCTATTCCTATGGGGGACCAGAGATCCCACAGCTACACCTACCACTATCAGGAGGTCTGCGAAATTTGTTCCACGACTGCAGGACATTGCTTTGGAAGATAAGGGTCATTGGCTCATGGTGGAGGCCAAGGACGAAGTGACTCGCCATATTGTTAATTGGTTGAAAGGCTTGGGGTCACCAAGCACCAGAGCAAAACTCTGACAGCCCCGAAAGGTTTTATGTACCAGGCGTGGATTCTAGCCCAACTTGTCTGTTAATATGTGTACCTAAGTGTTTCTATGTCGGTCTTGTACTTATTTGCAGTTGTTGTCTTCCAAAGATACTAGTTTCATACTATCGCCCCTTGTCTTCGCCTCATCTCGCCATAACCCCTCATGGCTTCAGCTACAGAAGATGATTTCTCGCAACCCCAGAAGCCACCGTCTCCTCCACCGCATACAACTTTCGCTATCCGCGGTATTCATGTATGATCAAATCCTTCGCCCCGGCGCACCGGCAATGAAGCTCATATCTCGCTTTATATTCGCATCCTCACATTTTTACCTCTCGGCAGCCTCCAAATTTTTCTGCATTCAAACCGAGGGATTACAGACATCCAACCTCTCAAGCCATAACTCACGTTGCTTGGAACTGTGATGGGAGGAAGCTTGCTGGCGTTGGAGTTGACAAGACCGTGAAGGTGTGGAACCCAGACAAGACTGTGAGTTTCCTATCCTCGTGTTAGAATGGAGCGGAATACTGAGGTAATACAATTGGACGCGCGTACAGCTTGAATATAGATCCGCCCAAGTTTATTCAGGTGGTCATTCCGATGATGTCGATTACATTTCTTGGAATCCGACGCACCCTGAATTATTCTGTTCATCAAGTCAGAAGGACCGACGAATCGTATTCTGGGATGCAAGACGTGAGTGTGACCTAAATCACGACCACTGGATCCAGCTCAAGTATGACTGTCAGAAAGTCGCTTCATCCAACAATGCCCCCTTAAAGTCACGCCAACGTACACCCAGTACTCTCCTGACGGCCGTTCTCTACTATTCGTCACAGCAGCTCATCAATTAATGTTCATGTCCTATGGCAAGGAGTCGGAAGAAGCCAAGGAACAGTGGCAAATAAAGGTTTTACCAAATCAGAAAGATTCCGTGCGTCTTCATTGGAGCTTCTGTATGCAGTTGCAGGTCTGACGTCGCCTTTTGACAACAGGTTGGCTCCAAAGCCATATTCAATCATACGGGGGATGGACTGGTTGTTGCATTTCACTCTGAACACACGCTTCGTGTGTTGGACTATCCAAGCCTGGAAGTGAGGGACTCACCAGCAGCCCATGTCGGTGGCTGTATGGCTCTGGCTTTGGATCCCAGAGGACGGTGCGCCAAACGTAACCGCCTCTACGGTCATTTTTTGATCTCCGTATTGCAGGTATCTTGCCTCTGGAGGTCTCGACTCCATAGTCAACTTATTCGACATGAGAGATTGGATTGTGGCTAGGACTATCACTGCCTGCGAGTACGTATCTCTCCGGTTGTTCTGTCGAAAACATTACACAGACTTTTCTGCAGGAACAGTGTCAATGATTTAAGCTTCTCTCACGACGGCGAATTTCTTGCGATTGCCAGTACCGGAGCGTATATTGATATCGTGGGTAGCCACATGTTTTTCATTACATTCTTGAGCCTGATCAATCCTGCCCTAACAGTGTGCTGTGGAAACTGCCGCCCCTCTACACCGTATCCCAGCTCTTGCACCTTCTCCAACCGTATCATGGCATCCTTCAAAGTACGCCGTAGCCTACTGTGGCCAAATCAAAGCGCGGGAGGGAGGACCACCGCCAGCTGCTGTTATCAGCATGTTCGGTCTTCTAGAATGAACAAGGATTGCACAATGGATACGTGTACTTTTTGATTCTTAGTACTACTCGAGTTCTGTCCTACATGTAACGGGCTGAAGGAGCAACTCCAGCTACAAAAGCAGTACCGAAACCGAGATAGCGACATAATATGCACATCTGAACGATTTAGCATAGAGAAAGAGAGCATAAAGGCATAGTTCAATGGAGAACAGCGGGCGCAAGACAGCAGAACGTATAGCAGTAATCGACGTGGAGAACTCGATAGCAATAAGCACGGTATCAAAGCAGTCCAAACGTGATGCAATGCGAGACAACATGAGACGAAGGGTATCCAAGAGGGAGAAGAATGTAACAAAGCACAAGAAAGTTCTTGAGACATCACTACGGGGGAAGGGGGTAGCCAAATGTGAGGAATATTAACAGCGAATGTAAGGAATATTAGCAGCCAGCGTAAGGAATATTAACGGCAAATTTAATAAGGAATATTAACAGCAAAAAACAATAACATAAAAAAGTCATTGACGCCAAAAAGGAAGAAAGGCCTCAACATTGCGGGTATAGATCAAAAGATTCAGTCATCACGGAAACTGTACACGAATCCACCATGATTCGTGTCTGAAGGAGGGCGAACCACAACATCAGGAAGGACTTCTGTCTGTCGCAAGATGCCCCGCATCTTACTCGTATCAGACCTCCCAAGCTTCAACGGCCTCAGATTCTTGCTACCACGTGAGCGAAGACTATCTGGATCTGTATTCTCGTCTTGAATCTCCTGTGCTGCCCGTCGCGATTTTTGCTTCTTCCCGAGACTCAAAGGACGAGTTTCACTCAACTCGGACGGACTAGCCGAAACGGTGTTGGGATCTCGATCCTGCAAGAGCGCGAGGGGACGCAGGCCAACCTTAGGCGAGCCTGATTTTGCGCCAGAGACAAGCGTAGAGGCGTTGGAGATCTTGCGTTGAATTTTGCTGGACTTGGGTATAAGTGGTTTGACCGCCCGGGTGGACCACTGTGCAATTGAAGCCATAGCGGAGATAGTCGTGGATTCTGCATTAGGGGGCGTGACATTGACGTTGGATGAATCTTCGGATTTGATATATACAATGCTTGAGCGGCGTTTCATATTTTTGTCAAGAGGCAAAGGCGGGGGTGGTTGTTTACGGGTCTTCTTTTGGTTTACGGTGTTGTGGGGTGTGCTCTCAGCGAGAGGTCCAGATGCGAAGTCGGCCTCAATGTCTTCAAAGAGGGTAGCGGTGGAAGCCGCAGATACCGGACCGCTCATGCCTAAGAGAGAGACACGGGCAGAGTCAATCTCGTGGGGTACCTCGGGGCGAAGTCCAAGGGAACGGGTTGTCAATGAGCGGCCAAGACTGGCTCCAGTCTTCCTTGTGTACTCTTCTGTTTCTTGAAGAGCCTGAAGATGCGGAATGGCATTGGGAATGGACTCGGCGCCAAACACGGTGTTCCTCCAGCCAACCTCAACATTACTAGGAATGGCGGTGTATTGATATTGGGTAGCTTTGTGCTCAATGGCACCGCGAATTTCCGCGCCCCATGCAGTCAGGGAATGAATACCATCCTTTCCGAGGCCCAGGCTGTAGCAGGTCATCAGCAACAAAAAGGGTTACACCAACGAAGAAAACATACCTAGGAAGACTGTAGTGATTCTTGCGGTGTGCGGACTGCTTCCTATTGCGGGGCCTTCGAGCGGGAGTAGATGACACTTGAGGAGAGGAGAAGTCAAGACCAAACTCATTCATCTTCTTGGCCATCTTCAATCCCTTGTTCTTGCTATAGCTACCAGGAGGAGAGCAATCATCTTCCTTGACCTTCATGTCATCTCCAACCTTCAAGCCGGGAACAAGAAGAGGGAGCATGCCGGCCGTGAGAGCGTCGATCTCATTCATGTCATCAACTGGACCGAAGTCAAAACCAGATGAGAAAGACTTCTTGTGCGCGAGTTTGGCGAGGCGGGCAGCACGGACGTTCGGAGGAGTGGGGGGTAGTGGGAAGGAAGGTGGAGGAGTGGGGCTGGGGCTGATCCTAAAGTTTTCAGCCGGTGTGGGGGTAGCAGGTCCATTAACCGAGGTGATCGAGCGGGAGCGTAAATGTCCGGATGGCTTAGCAACAACAACACCAGTCGCCTTAGCTTCCTCCTTTTCAGGAGAGGTACTGGGAACGACAACAGTTTGAGCAAGTGCGGAGTAATGGCGTTGAGCAATCATGATTCGGCTAGCAACAGCAAGACTCTCGTCGCCTCCAGAGAGGTGGGAGCTAGACTTGGACTCGGTTCTCCTGCGATCAAATTGCGCACTTGATTCCGGTGTATTATGAATGCTGATGGGGAGAGAATCCTCGTCTTGGATTGGCAAAGGTGGGGTGAGTTCAGGCGCCTCAGGGCTCTCCTCAGGAGGGATGACAGACAACTTGGGGCGGGGGTTAAGAACCTCGATGGCACGGCCAAGTTTGCCCTTGCCATCGACGGCATCACCTTTAGCAATCCAGACATCACCGCTGCGACGGCCCTCAACAACAGTAACGCTAGCGCTCATGCTACGCTTGTACTCGTGGGACCACCTAGGCACAGCAATGCCCTCCTTGGGTCCACGGAGGTCGGGAGGAAGGTCAGTGGAAGCATCAAAGAGGCCGGTGGGGATGGGGAATGGACACTTGAACAAGATGTTAACGGCCAAAATAGGAGAAGACAACGTAACCGACAAAACAAAGAGGATGGTGACCACTAAGGGTGAAGGAACATTCTGAGAAACAATGATAAGGTAAGGCAACGAAAAAGCCTAAAAAAAAGGTCCTATGAGACTTGAATATTCTAAAACGGAGAGAGGGAACTTACATAAGGTATCAAGATGAACGAAAACCAACCTAAATTACGGGCGAGTGAAACATCCAAAGTAGTACCAGGAGCTGTCGGGGCTGAAATTCCCTTCTCGGCTTCGCCGGGGCCGTAGCCATATCCACCAAGAACCTGTGCGCTTGCCAAAGCAGGAGTGTTGGGCCGGGAAACCAAGGTCGAGGGAGTTTGGACACCCCGGACACTTGGGGAATAAATTGATGACTCGCGTTGAGTAGTGGGGAACGACCAGGCGGATATCGTGGTATGAGAGCCATTGGTCGATGTCAACCACGAGGTCTGGGAACCAAGGCGAGTTCGCGGATAATTCGGCATAGGCGAAGGTGTATCTCTACGGAATGGATCAGGGTCGGCCAATGTTTCAGCAGTAGGCGAAACTGTTTGGCTAGTATAGGGTGACGGCAGAGGGGGAACGGGAGGGATGTCTTCACGGGAAGCCGCACCGAACCAATACGAGGACTTTGTCGGGACAGAGTGGTGGCCTCCGTTTTGAGGGCGTCCATGAGAGGAAGCGTGACCGGTGTGGTGAGTTGAAAACGACCAGGTGGAGACGGAGTTGTGGTGCGAGCTAGTGCTGGAGTTGGAAGATATCCAAGAACCGCCCTCGCGCAATGCATCAATGTCCTCTGTGGCGAAAGACGGACGGGGCTTCTCAGCCTCGCGCATGGGTGGCCAAGGATCTGTTTCCTCATTGATGGCGTTGAGGTTGCGCTTGATAGCGAACAAAGTGCCAATAAGACAGGAAAAGGCAAGTGCGGTCGCCACCGTAATGGTCGAATTATAAGCAATGAGTCCGTAGAACAAACTATTGACACCTGCACCAGAAATAACTCCCGAGAGTGCGGTAGAGGTAACAATGAGGACGAGACTCGGCGCCCACAGGATCCAATGCTTTCTCCCAAAGGAGACAGGACGCCCAAGACGAACGTGAAGGAGCGTAATCGCTGCCACAATCAGAAGAAGAGTCTGACGGATTGTGAGAACGGTCCAGAGCCTGGCGGATGAGGCGGGGTCTGCTGCGCTTGCAAAACCGGAAACACCTCCAGTGGCTTCCTCCACTGCCTGCCAAATGAAGATGGCGAGAGCTACAAGATCCAAGCTCGCTAGCCAGACATGAGCCTTGTCCGCTGGAGACAATGTCCGAAAAGTAGGCAGCCCAAATTCAGCCTAAGCTCCTGTTAGCAAGAAACTCAAAAGGATGAGAATGGCCAGGAACTACTAACCGGCGAGACACGCCTGCTCAAAGGATGTGGCGGAAGAATAGGAATTATAATACGAAGAATAACAAACGCGGAGGCGAGGAACGAAACAAATGCGAGGGCGAGTGCTGGAACAAGAGGGATCATCTTGACAGTATCGTCAGGTCTTGAGAGAGAGCGTGAGCTGCGTAGGAACGTAAGGGGCGTAAGGCCTTCGTTGGTCGAAAACACGCCAGCTATGAAGCTGGATAGAACGAAATTGAGCTTAGAGCGTAGAGGTAAGAAAAAAAGAACAGGGAGAAAACCAAGCTGCCTCTTCAATTTTGCCCACGGTTGATTTGGCAGGAGCCCACAGACAATGACAACGCGTAAATACTCTGTCTCACGTGACAGAGGTGTGGGCGGCACGTGCGTCGTGGAAGGACCTCATCCTCGCTATATGAATTTGTAGCAGATAGAGGTCGCCTCCTCCTAATGTACTAGGAAGGGAGTAGTAAGTGGATAAAAATATCATCAACGAAAATGTGATCCGCGAGCCGACCGTCTAACCGACCCTCCTTTAACAGGCCGGAACAAGACTGTCGAACATCGAAGGATCTGTTCGATTTCGATGTGCCTGAGGTATGATGTTGGGCGGTGAATGGTGGCAGTCCGAAATTTGACATCTACCTGTTCACATGATGTTCTCAAGCAACCGAGCCGGGTGGGTGTCCCAGGGTGTCCCTCGTTGCATCCCCAATAAATTCCCACACCCTTGCCGAGTGCTAAGTCCCTACGAGCCTTTCAACCGCTCTCGCCGGCATCTTGAGAGCTGCGCTAAATACAGGATTATACAACCTCACAAAAGTGTTAACCTTGTGCTCCAGAATGCCTTCACCTAGTGCGAGTGTTATCTAACCGAGGACGTAACTTGTACGGTGATGTCAATGGATACCATTTCAAATATGTACCTTACTCATATCCTTGCCAGCGTGACGTCTCAGCAGCATGCAGAAGGCCCCGATACCCGGATTCCAAAGCTAAGGTCGTACTTGAGCATACGATTTGGGCGGATTGACTCCCGTGAGCCCCGTTGCTGATAAGTCAAGCACAATTTGCCAACATTACCACGGAAGGCTTATCATGGTGACTGAGCGTTGGGCGTTGGAGCGCATGATAAATTTAGCGCTGCCTCCTCGTGAACACCTTGCTATGGCAGCGTTTTTCTCATCGAGGGGCGGGATGTATAACGCGTGCGACAAAATGTTCTCCAGGTGCGCGTGAGTACCTTCGCATGTGAAGTGGACATGACGAATCACATTCTGCCATCTCCTTAGAGGGGTGTCCTTTCTGATGATGCGATAGATGCACCCGAGTTCAAGAAGGTGTGTATCGCATGCTACTGCGGACATTAATAAGTTATAACCATGCGGCACTCTACCTTACATCCGGGGTACTTAAGGATGCTCCTTTCAACATACAGGTCCCTTCCAAGCAATCCCCGGGTTTCTGGTCCCCAAGCATGTTCCGGGTCGTGGTCTTCGTTGTTGCGTTATGGGTTGCTGACTTCGCCCGAGCCATTACGGCCGATGGTCGACCTCACGGCAATATGATACGACCCCCTGGTATTCCCTTGATTAAGGTGGATGGGCCTAGTAGCCCCGTTGTCAGTCGTAATGGGACACAGCTTCCGCCTTACAACCATACGTATTGGTTCGACCAGCTCATTGATCATAACAACCCCAGTCGTGGTACCTTTAAGCAAAGGTTCTGGCATACATGGGAATTCTATGAGTCCGGTGCGTCACGTATTGCTCGTTTCCTAGTCTCAATCATTGACGCATTTCTAGGAGGACCGATTATCCTGATGACACCCGGCGAGGTCAACGCGGACGGTTCGTATCATCTCAGCCCATGTCACCACCAACTGTTTTTATGATTTCAAATCTAGGCTATGCTAACGGTTACCTCACGAATAAGACCATCAACGGGCAGATCGGTGAGCGATTTACACACTTCTAAATATGAGCAAAGGTCAGTAACCGTTCTCTTTCCTCCAGCCCAACAACACAGTGGGAGCGCTATCGTCCTGGAGCACCGATTCTACGGCCTTAGCAACCCCATTAATGATTTGAAATCGGAAAGCTTAAAACTCCACACCATCCAACAAGCTATTGACGATCTGGAATATTTCGCGAAGAACGTTGTGCTTCCTCAACCAGACGGTGATAGAGTGACACCCGACAAAGCACCTTGGGTTCTCGTCGGTGGGAGCTATTCTGGTACGTCAACCGAATAGATTTGTCGATCCCGAACTCACGGCCGTTAATAGGGGCCTTGACAAGCTGGACGATGGTCAAGTAAGTATTGGCCTTATCCTCTAGACGTATGCTTAGTTGCTCGCTTGACGCAGTAAGCCCGGTCTTTTCGCCGCAGGTTATGCCTCCTCTGGCGTGGTCGAAGCAATTCTGTACGTTCTGATATATTGATATCTCCCGGTATGTATCCTGATCCGAGTAGCAACTTCTGGCAGTACTTCGAGCCAGTCAGGGAGCACATGCCAGCGAATTGTTCCGCCGACGTTCAAACTGTCATTACACACATCGACAAGGTCTTTACTGGCAAGGATCAAACTGCAATCCAAGAAATCAAGGAACTTTTTGGATTGGGAGAGATGACACACCTTGACGATGTCGCTGGTGCATGTACGTCACCGAAAACATTGCCCTGCTCATCTTGTTCAACTTCCCTTAGTGAGGAACAACCTGTGGGACTGGCAATCATTACAACCCACCTCAGGAAACAACACTCAATTCTTCCAATTCTGTGATGCACTAGAAGTCAAGGATGGTGTGAGCGCTCCAGCTACCGGTTGGGGTCTGGATCATGCTCTTCAAGCTTGGGGCAATCATTGGACAAAAGGCGGTTATTTGAAGCGACGTGAGTGTCCTCCACTGGTGTATAACCTCTTAGCTCATCATTGCAACAGTCTGCGGCACTACCCCGCCCGAGTAAGTTCTTGGGTTCAGCCTCCATTGTTTTCACTCACAAAAATCCGCAGGGAATGCCTTGGGACATATGACCCGACCCAGGATTACTACACAGACACCTCTGTCGACAATAACAACCGTTCATGGTTCTGGATTGTGTATGTCGATTTTATATGACACATTTTCTGAAGTTAACTTCACTTCCAATAACAGTTGCAATGAGGTCGGATATCTTCAGGTTCGACATCTTCAGCCGCTTTAGGAGCCTTAGCAGAATCTAACCCAAACTCAAACAGGAGGGAGCACCAAAGGGTCGTCCTTCACTTGTGACTCGCCTCGTCCAACCGCCATACGACCTGGTATGTTATACTGCGTCTTATGTCCCGATGCCACGTCACTGACCGTTGACCAGCGTCAATGTCAATTCATGTTCCCAGAAGCCTTCCCGAAGCCACCCAAAGTTGATATTAAGGGAACCAATAAGGCTTATAAAGGCTGGGACGTCCGAATTAAGAACATCTTCTTCGCAAATGGCATGCGTAAGCCAGATCTTGGTCTTGTTCATTTTTACTTGCTCACGATGCTGTCACCAGGTGACCCATGGAGAGATGCCACCATCTCCGCGGAAGGTCTCAATGTTAAAAGTACACCACAGCAGCCTATCGGCCTGGGTGATGGATTCCACTGCTCCGACTTATCTACCGCTTCTGGCCTTGCGGACCCCACCATCCTCGCCGTTCAGAAAGCAGCACTCACGTCGATGAAGATGTGGCTCGCCGATTGGAAGCCCAGCGTTTCCTCCGACTCTGCAAGAGCTCCGGCTCCCAAATCCGATCAGAACATCATTCCTCAAGGTAGGACGGGTGCTGCACATACTAAGCCGATCAGCGCTTGGAATAAGGGCGCTGGCGTGGCGTGACCTTGGTTTTGGTGAAAATCTTGTACGCCACAGAATGATGGCTGGACTTATTATGTTGTATCGTGTTCAGAGTTTTGTTATTGATTTTTAAGCCGACCTTCATGGGCAGCATGTTAACACGATTATACTCCGTCTTTCGGATCTGGCTCTCCATTAAAGGTCGATTTTCCCAGCTCTTAGTGAACATGTCGGCGCGGCGATCACAAGGTGTAACAAATTTAGCAACCTCCTGACGAGAACACTAATTTTAGCTGATAGGAGGGTGGGGAGTAGGATGGTCACCAGTTGGGATTTGTCATGCAATGACCACACAACCTATTCTTACCTGCGACGGGAGCTGCTACGTCCCAGGTGCACCTCAACATGCAAAACTCTCCCCAGGGTATCGGCCCAACCAGCATCCTAACCACGCAGTATAAGATTTCTCAACGCACGCCAAACAGAAAATGGCCAAATTCAAATGCGGATATTGTAGATATTGTTCGTTAAGACGGGGACGCCGTTGGATCCGTCGACGGGTTCTCGAAGCTTTGGAGCCAACTAGCCCTTTCTTGGTAGAGAGTGCTCAGCCCCTAGGTGTTTGTGCTTCAACTTTTAACAGCACACGCTTCTATAAAGTTCGCGGTGGTGGACTTACGGAATGAACAAAAATGACCATCCCCAGTATCCCTCACTATGTGCCCGCTCCCACAACGCGGGAGGACTGTATGTCGAGCTCTCATCTGCTAGCTTCTACTACTGACTGGAAGGATTGTGTTCAAACCTATTAGTGGAATGGGCCGATCTAGCCACCATAGATATGTCTCATGCGCATACGGTGGAAGGACGGAAGGCGTTGGTGAAGCAAGTTCACGATGCCATTAAGAACGAAGGCTTCCTCTATGTCGTGAACCATGGACTGACATCAGAACAAGTACGCCTCTGCTTTAGGCTACGTCCCATACAAGACTTACGGGAGCATGGAAGACGACGAGGATGTTTGACTTGGCAAACTACGCCGTCGAGAATGTAAGCGAGGAGGAGAAGCAGAAGCATATGGGCAAGATGCGGGAGGAGGGAAGTTATCGAGGTTATAAGCCCCGAAAATTCTGGGTGGGATATGCCTCTTGGTGTGCGAAGTGCTACTGACATTCTTGTGAGTACAGCATATCGCAGGTGGCGTCCGGGACGAAATCGAGCAGTACAACAGTCAGTGTGGCGTGCTTCACTTGCATCACTGCGCTCTGAATACACGGAACAACAGTGAATTTTAGGGAGATTCTTACGGCTGACCACCCCAAACCCTTGCAGCCTTTCGTGGAAGAGATTGATGCCTTCGCTAAGCACGCCCACTTCAACATCTTCAATAACCTCCTCCGGTGGGTTTCTTCTCAATCTTCTGAAGTCTGGTCGATGACACTTGCACTAGCATCATTGCGATGACTCTTGAACTTGACGAAGATTACTTCATCAAATTCCATGATCATTCAGCTGATGCAGAGACGTTCTGTGAGGTCTTCCCTTGAAGAAATTCAATGAGTTGTCGACTGAATAAACTTCTGACAGTGCGGTTCGTAAAGTAGTAAGTGTGGCGACTACTCAAGCCGCTGCGATCATAACGACTTGCACAGTTTCCCTCGCTCGGAAGAAGATGAGCAGAAAAGCCAAAATGTCTGGTTGAAAGGGCATACCGGTAAATCCGTAGAGGATATTCCTAACAAAGCACTGACAATTCTCGTAGATTTTGTCTCCTTGACTCTGCTGTTCAGTCAACCGGTATCCGCTCTTCAAATCATGACGAAAGATGGAAAATGGAAATGGGTCAAACATGTCGACAATGCTATTGTCGGTTATTTCACCTTCCCTAGTTATGAGCCACAGCTCACGAAGCCCAACCATAGGTCGTTAACATCGGCGACGCGATCGAATTCTTCTCCGGAGGTTACTATCAATCGACAATCCACAGGGTCCGGCAGCCTCCTGATGACCAACGGAATTACCCCCGTGTGGGAGTCATTTATTTCGTCACTCCGCACGACGGTGTTGAACTCGAGCCTGTCACGGAAAGCCCCCTAGTTCAGCGCATGGACTTGAGTAAGCTGAGGTTTGTGGATGGAAAGGTGCCGACCATGGAGAAATATCGTAAGCAACGGGTGATGAATTACGGCGGCTCGCAGCCCACAAGGCCCGGTCCGCGAAAGGATGTCGAACAAGAGGATCTTGGTGGAGTTATAGTTCAGCACTACAATTGATCAAAGAAGGGTGGGATCTTACAATTACCTGAACGAGCTTGTGGCTTGTGGCGCGAATTCCAGACCTACCTAAGTATGTACAATGCATGGATAATACTTGACGTAATTTGGTTTTACAACCCTCGAGACCGAGGATAAGATGTACACATTGGGCAGAATAGTTCGAAGAACACTTCCCCTGTATACCTGTGGTGGTGGTCTGCCTACGATTCTTATGAATCTGCCGCAACACGTCTCATTCAGGCCATCAGAGGTAGTGGCACATCACAATGGGATGTGCAGGGTTTTGATCAGCACTCTCGGGTGGCCATAGAATCATAACAAGAATGTCGGCTTGTCGCTAGGAATTTTCGCTTCGACAGAAGTTTCGCAGGAGGTCTTCGGTGGAGTCGTCACCCAACAGATCAGGCAGGTACTGGGAGAAAGTAGTGGCAAATGCCCGGGGTGCGGTGCCTATGAAAGCCGGAGTTATAGTGGTGAAAGCAAGCGGGAGAGTGGTTAAGACATTCAGGCCGGTTGAGAGATCAATCGCTCAAGTTTATGAGGCGTGGAAATGATCTTCCCTTTCGAGCCAATATAACCACTACTGGGTAAGTCAAATGCAATCCAGTCTACCCTTCCTCCTCCTGGCCACAGGAATAATCATGGAAAACTCGCGCCCTTCAACTCCGGAAGCACCTCCTGAGAACCTATGGTCATCTATCCTAGATTCTGTGTCGACATCGCGCTCACTGCCTTCAAAACAAATTCTCCTTCTCGGACAACCCTCGACAGGGAAGTCGACGATCGCGTCTGCGTTGCTACAGAGGCCTCCTTCTTTAGAGGAGGACAAGGAAGACCAGAGAATAGACTTTGCGTTGGGATATGAGTTTGCGGATGTTAGGGACGACGGAGACGAAGGTGCGTGAGACTGCTTAGAGCGCAAAGCGTGAATGGGATGCTGAAAGTTGATTTATGGATATAGATACCCTAGCGCGTCTGTCGGTCTATACCGTTCCATCGTCTAATCCGTCATACACGGCACTGTTGCCACACTTTCTGCCACCAAGAACGGCGTTGCCACATACGTTGGTGATGATTGTGCTCGACTGGACACGGCCGTGGTCATTTGTGGAAGAGCTGCAGATGTGGTTGTTATGGGTTGAACGGTGGGCAAAGGGGGATGGGTCCAGGGAACTCGAGGTTATACGCGAGGAATGTCGTGAACGATGTAAGAACTGGTTAATTCAAGCGTTCTATCGCGGAGAGGCTGATTGCTTTATAGTACAGTCACATTTACAACATTATTCTGAACCATCTACTGATCCGTTACCCGCTGCAAGTTCTGCCTTGAATAATACGATTTTACCTCTTGGACCTGGTACGCTAACGCACAATGCTGCGGGGGTACCCATAATTGTGGTATGCAGCAAGGCCGATTTGATTGATGAGGAGAATGATTTGGTTGCTGGCGCAACTGGTATGGGTGGTATGGTGAAAGGCAAGGGTGGAGAATGGGAAGAACGAACGGATGGTGTCATGCAGGTCTTACGCACGATCTGCCTCAAATGTCGGTTTTCTGAACACTCGTTGCTTTTCCGGAACCATAAACATTAACTAACGCATTTTTACAGACGGTGCGTCGTTGTTTTACACAACGCCTCAACCTACGACTCTCCAAGTCCTACGGCAACACGCTCTCCATTTGCTCTTCATGCCGCCCCCACCGTCGCCCGTGATGGCTGGAGGAACTGAGGCTCCAGCCCCAGTGCGAAATCCATTCCCTTTCCAACACAAACCCAACACCCTTGACCGTGATCGTATTGTGGTGCCTGCCGGGTGGGACAGCTGGGGTAAGATCGCGGTTTTAAGGGAAGGCTTTGACGCAAAGACATGGGGCGAAGCTTGGGAACGCGACCTTGAGGAAGCGGAAGGCCAAGGCAGCGGGGAAGCTGGAGCGAAGAAGCTCTTTGCTGCACTCGTTCCAGATCAAGGTGAAAAAGTAGGCATGATCTCGTTATCTTCAATTCTTGCCATTGATACATTGTATGTAGCCCCACGTCTTACCTCCGATCAACAACCCAATGCCGGAGCAGACATTCCTACTCAAGCACTACGACGAGAATTCGAAGAAGGCCGACAGAGATCCTCGTGCTTCGTTCCGAAATCCGACCGACCTTACCACAGGTGCTCCAGCAGGTATTGTTGGACCCCTTGGCAGCAGTAGTTTCAGTATGCCCAATGTCGAGCGCGTGCTCAATGATATGGAAAACTCGTCCATCACACCTACGAACACGGCCAACCCCGCCGTTGACCCTCGCAAATTTGTAAATCGTCCTCCGGGAAGGCCGACTGGGCTTGCAGGACTTAATGCATCTACCAATATGCCACCATCCACTCGTGTGCCGACGTCAACCAGTCCTTCTTCCGCCACAAGCCCCACTGGGGGTGCGCAGACGCAGCACGAGGTTTTGCAGAATTTCTTCCAGAGTCTATTGAGTTCGAAGGACCGGGCTGGTGGAAGGGATCGGAATTTGGCTGCTACACAGCCAACGGGGAAGACGAATGGCCAAGCGGAGGATGCTAGTACGTAGGTTATTTGGTGCAGCGATTCTATCATATTTTGTTATAATTTTTGGATTCTTCCCTATCCAGTGCGGTTCTAGAGCGTCGCTAAATCGTAAGGGTTTCACTTCGCCTCAAGTGTACAACTGGAACATTGGCTATGATACAGCACAGTAGCGTTTATATATCCGGCATGACGATAAATCTGCCATCGCTGAGTAGGTCGGTTGAGCAGACTTCGCAAATGGTATGGAGTCGACCCGCCTTGAAGCTTCATAACGACCCCTGTTGATATCTGTTTGGCCGGGCTGGGAAATCTTCCCTTTGTCTTCCACCACCACCAGACACAGCACCCAACCTGTGTCTCTATTACCTCCTGCCATCCCTAAGACACGCAAAAGCGCATACGGTCCTATTTATTCTGCTTTCGAGATACGAAAATGGGAAAATGGTATGCTGTTGCTTCGACTACCTCGACTCCGCTTCCGACGTTCTCACGTTCACAACCAGGACTCCTAACTATACCGACAACGTATTGAATACCAAAATCTCAGCTCTAATGTCTGTCCTCAATTGCCACTAGCTACAGCTCTTGCTCAAGCCTTATATGAACCCACAGAACGGGTGCCATCAACCGTGCAGCGGTGGAGAAGGAGCCCACAATTACATACGATGATTTCGTGAACGAGTTGGACACCGGAGACGCCTTCACCACGTCGCTGATCGACATTTTGGTAAAGGTGTGTATTCTTATGAGCTTCCGTTGACTGCATACTCAATGTATGCAACAGGAGCTTGCGGAACGCCATACTCGCCCATTTCAAAATGATGAACGAAGGCTCATTGCGCCTCGTACCGCCGAGCGGCTTATCTCTCTCGCAAACCCAAGACAGATCTATCGAGGGGAGCGGCCCGGAAACCGTAACCACGCAGGGCGGAGGACATACAACCTCGCAGAATTCATGAATCTTCCGACGAGTGAAATGGATATGGAGGATGAAGACAACGATCTTGGGAATTTGCTGGATGCGTCGACGGGTGTTGCTGAGGGTGCGAGATTTAACACGGATCTGTTTGAGGCGTACGGGTCGCATGTATGGCCGCCTATTCCCCGGAGGTTCGGGACAACACCTTCGCCACCACTTGAGGACGAGCCTCCGGTCTGGCGTCCCTTAAGCACACTCAGCACTGCCAACCGTGCTTCGACGTGGGCCGCCGTTCCTACTTCGAATGGTCCTTCGTCAACATCCATTTCAAGACATCCTTCTATTCGTCGCCCTGCTCGGTCAAGAATGGTGGATTTCCATGACTGGACATCGCGCCGGAGGTCATCAATCCGAGACACAATTGGTACCCAAGCCGAGGCCTCAGACAGCAACTCCTCGTTGTCGTTGGGCAACGGTGGTGAATCTGTACAAACCGTTCGTCGGTTCTTCCCAACCATTCCCCGCCGGCCGGAACGGCTGTTAGAGCCTCGGGAAGACAGACACAGCTCTGACGAAGGGAGGGTGCCCCCCGTCGGAGTTTCGTTGGATCGTGATTGGTCGCCAGCGGTGAGCTCAACACAACCGGGTCCTTCGTCGCCTGAGTCCCGCCCGGTAGCCAGCGCTAGCGGCACGGATGCAGATGACCGCCCCTTGCCAAGGTTGCGTCGCGGTGGTGTACGACCTCCAGAGATGCTGTGGACGCATCGATATCCTTGGTCGGCACCCTATACCAGAGCTGCTGACTCCACCACCAACACCAACACGACTACGGAGTCCCCTTCGTCGACGGCGAATGACCATGTTCGGCCTGTGTCACCTCCAGAGAGAGAAAATGATGCGGGGTCTACATCTGTTGAACCCGTTGGTTATCCTACGCCTAGCTCCGTTGACAACGAGCCAGCCTCGTTGTAGACATGTTCGCGTTCCTCTCTTGCTCTCGTCAAAACATCCATTGATCGCTATGCTCTACTTTCTCCATTGAAAACCCCTTGTTTTTTGTATCATGATTACAGAATGGACTTAATTTTTTGTTCAACATTTGTATTTGTTATAAAAGTCCGAGGCACGATCTTCTATCCCATGTATACCGTCTCCCTTTGGCTGTCTCTTGTGTATTTAAAGAGAAAATTTGGATAAACATTCTCTTTGCCCTCAAACGCAGCCCCATATCGGGTCCCGGACGGAAGGAATACAGTAGAAGCATCATGCACAGCCACATTACAACCCTTCTCTGACTTTTACCATTACCCCGCTCTATATCTGTGTTGATACCTCTACCATGACCGAACCTGCTCCTCTTATCAAGAAGCGATCACGTCCGCCGCCACGCGTCCGCGAAATCTCTCTCGAGCGAGAAGAAGAGTCCGAGCCAACACCCGAAAACGAGGAGGAAGCCAAACTACCGTACGCAATCATCCCCTGTCTATGCTTGCCGCTGTAACATTGACCGGGAAAAATGCTAGAATTGCAGACCTTATTGAATTAAGAAAACTACGACGAGCACGAGAAGGTATTGATGTAGCTAAACTAAACAAGGGCGATGCTAAGCGGAGAAAAAAGCGGGCGAGGGAGGGAGATGAACAGGAGGAAGAGGAGGGGATGAAAGCTGGACTGAGGAAAGGAGCTTCGCTGGATGAGGATGAGTATGTATACCTCCTCTTTTGCGTGTGTGCAGAGAACCTTTGCTAACGACGGAAGCGAGGAAGCCAATAAGGAGGCCAAGGCCAGGAGGGTCGTACGGACGAATAACTTTACGCAACAGACGAATGTCATGGATGTTGATAAACATATGTGGGTATATGCCCTATCGCTCTAACCCACCCGTCTTGCTGGTATTGATTTGGGGGTACAGGATGGCATACATCGAGGAGAACCTCAAAATCAGGAGTCGACCGAGGGAAGAGGATGACAAAGACAAAGGCCCGTTGGATCCTCAGGAAGCTCTTTACCGTATTGTGGACAAATTCAAGGTCAATAAGGAAACGAAGGCGAATGGAGACGAGGGAAGTGTGACTAATAGTTTGACGATGCTGACGGCCATTCCAGAGGTCGACTTGGGTCTGGAGTAAGTTTTCGACCCTTTTTCTCGGCCCGCAGGATTGTTCAAACATCCATCCTAGTAACCGATTAAAGAACATCGAAGAGACGGAGAAGGCGAAGAGAACTGTGGATGAGAACAGGCAGCAGAGGAAAAAGGCCAAAACGGATGAAGAGCATTTGATAGCTCAGCGATGTACGTCCCGTGGCTCCTCTTTTGGTTTGTGCTTCTAATGTCTTGGCTAGTCTATCGACCTGGATACCGAGCTAAATCCGACGCCGACATCCTGCGCGAGGCAAAACTGGAAGCTATGGGTCTATCACCACAGGACGATTCGCCGCGTCGGTCGCATCATGAACGCCCGCAAATGGCCACGGACGAGATTGTATGTATATGCTCCTTCCACTTCTCGTGTATGGTTGAGGTTCTGACGGTACGTAGGTCATGGAACGGTTCAAGAAGCACGTGCGTATGGGATAAATAGTCCGCCTGGCCCACCGATGTAGGGGAACCATCTCATGAGTTGATTGTGCGTTCAATCTATTATTCTGCTATATATATGCGCAATGTTACAGCAATGCTTCCAATAATAATTATAGTACAAGCCGTGACAAGCCCAGACCACTGCCCCTACAACGCCACGCGTGTCCATCACCGAACGAGCCGTCTGTATGCTTTACATGCGTCCGGATTCTTCATATGACGATTCATAGAATCTCGTCTGGAGAATGAATCCCCACACCGACTACACACCCACATCGGAGCCGTCCCTTTATCTTGTTCACGTCCAAGTTGCGAGCCTCTACAACTTGTGGACTCCTCCATATGCCTCTTCCTATCATGGCTTCGTCCAAATTTTTTGTCACAACGGAGGCACGGGTATTTCTTCTGCCCGTTTTCGTCCAATATATATGTCTGCAGATTGGAAACTACAGCATCCGGATTGTCCGAATTGTGGGAATTCTCACGGGAGGAGCTGGGGGAGGGTCCGGCTGGGGAACCAGCTACAGGAGTTGAGGATTCTTCTCGACTTTCTTCGGCTGTATTTTCGCGTGTCTTCTCCTGGCTCGAGCTCCTGGGTTCCTGTTTCGGAACCCGTTCTGGTGATTGCTTAAGTCCAGCAATGGATTCTGGGGGGAGTGGTTCGGGGGTCGCGGTTTCCGAACCGTTACCGAGATCCTCGGCTAGTGAAGCAGGTTTTGGTGAATAAGGCGGGGAAGTCGGGGGACTCGCCTCTGCTTCAGAGTCGGAATCTAACTCGTAGATGGGGGAATATGGTTGCAAAGTACTTCGAATGCTCGACTCTGGCGCTGGGCTGTATGACTAGGAGGCGTTGAGACAATTAAGTCGATGATCGGCGAACCCAACGTACCAAACGCCACATAGGTTAAGCCGTGAGCATTCGAGTTGCGGTGGATACTATGAGATATTGTCGTCAATGTGCGTGTGTGAATGTTGTGAAGGTCGTACGAGGGGACTAGTAAACTGACGGTGATGCTCGAGAAACGCACGTTTACACTCTGATTATGGTGTTTTTCTTCGCGTGTTTGTGAAGCGCGAATTATATACTCCACTCTACCTTAACAGCACGTTTCTATTGTATCCAGATATAGGATATCGGAATTTGTCAGAGACACGAGGCGAAGGCTGTTCAGGATATAGTGGTGTTTATGCAAAGCCTGTGCAAGTCGCGGATGAACCAACAACATGTGGGCTCTTGTACTAAATAGCGGCCCCTTTATGTCTTTTGATTGTCACGACGCCACACCGTTCCGCCGAAGCCCCGTTGGACGAACCCGATTGGCTCGTAGCGCTAAGCGTCACCCTCGTGGAGGACGTTCAACACGCCATGCGCATTCTTGATTGATGCCATCGTCTTCAACAGTTAAAGGTTTGCTCATCGTCGTCAGGTTCTTATGATGAGAGCTCCATAGAGAATAAGGGGGGCGTACCATGGGCTCGGAACCGCGCACTGGCTTCTTCTTCTCTTGTGCGTTAAAAACCAGCTTCTGGTAAGGATGACCCTCTGCTGCGGTACCGGCCCAACGTGTCGTAATGTATTGTTAACAGTGAGTGTTATAGTTGTGGACTCAAGTCTTATCACTTAACAAGGCGTTCGCGGGCCCCGATTTTCAGTGAACCACAGTCAAACTATTGATGGTAGCCCGAGCTGGCGCTTGATAAGAGGGGAGGTGTTAATAAGGCACTCGTGCTGAGAAACCGGCGTGCTTCTGAGTCCTTCAAGGTCTGGACCAGGTGGGACAACAATTGATTCCAGGCAGGTATGACAGGTGTCTTTGCACTCCCGTAATTGCGAGCTAAGTATTCAGCGTTCCACCCTCTTGGGTATCCTGAACGGGTTCAAATAAAACTACGCAGCCTCGCTGATGGGACCAGAAGGGAACGAAACTCACAACTATAAATTTATCTAGGCCTCTGCCGCATGCACGTTCATTCTTGAGGTCTATGAAATCAGCGGCCGACAACTCCGTCACATATGATGCCGAGCTGATTGTATTCCTTTTCGAATGTCCTGATGGCGCGGGTGCTACATCCACAAGAACTCGTCTGGCCAACAGGTAAGGTCCTACGCGAAGCTCTGGACGACAAAGTGACCTCCGTCTTGTGGTGAAAAACAGCACGGATTTGCTTGACAGAGAGGCTAGAAGTGAGCGAATCTCGGAAATCACGTCGTTGTCACTCACATTGAGCTTGTATGGCAGATCACGAAACCTGACAATCGCGGTTAAAGACGCCCTGGATCCTTACTCCAACTGATCTGTTGGGAACTGTTGGGGATGAAAGATCCGTTTTGGCGAGGCAGAATGGCTGATTGCTGAACGGACAGAGGAATAAAATACTAGTGGTAGGGGATCGTGGAGATAGGTATATTCCGGTGCGCAGACGTCGGGTCAGGGCTTTATGTGTGCCGGGCGATGCAGGGCGAGTAGAAGCCGGTAACTAATAAAACTCCAGGTTCTCGGGTGCGTATCATTTGCATGAAATGCACGCCGTGACGAAGAAACGTAAACGGTTCATCGTGAAGCCTTGGTGGTACTCACTCTAAATCCCGGCCGATCAATCAATATCATGGATCTTTCATGTCATGATGGAGCATGATGTAGAGCATAAACTTGCGTGGCACCGACACAGCACCAGCATTGTCGCCTCCACGTTAAATGAGACCTCCCTGCGTGCCGTCCTGTTTGAACCCCATCCATGCACTCGGCACGTAGTGGTGAGGCCTTTTCCAGGGTAGCGGAGAGTTAATAGAGGGAAACTTATAATAACAATCTGAGCCAGAGGTAGAGGTGATTGTTAGAAACTCTGACAGATCTTCCTGCCAGCCAACCAAGTCTGTTAGAAGAAAACACGTATATGAGGATGTTGTTTTCTGATTATCTGACTCCGAACGATATCGGAGGGACGGAGATAAGATAATATCTCACTGAGGGGTAAACTCGCAAGATCTAGAATTTGAGGCAACCCCACCAAGGCATGTATCTTTGCTGATTCCTTGAAACGCAGCTAACCAGAACGCGCTAAATTTACACGACGCATTTTCAATTAGTATACAAGATGGATATCAGTTCCTGCCGCTCATAAAGAACAGCTGTGAACCGGCGTACCCAGCCGGTTATCTTTGCTGGCAAGATCAAGGCAGAAGTTCATACTTGAATTATACATAACTCATGCAGGAAGTCGTCTCCGTTCGTGGCAAGGGGAAAGATCCGTCGAACAGATTGCACAGCGGCACTTCTTTAATTCTGTCTATTGGGGCGTTCCTCCCTCGCTGGTGCATGCCGGCGATGAGCTCAATCGGAAGATAGGGAAGCAAAATGTCAACAATGCCGCTTGTCTGACGCACCGTGCCGACTGAGGGAGAACGAAAATGGAAAATAAACCACAAGCAGACCACAAAACTGGCGATCAACGTTTAGAACCCTCAACATTCGAGCTCAAGGGTCAACAGTCAACGTTCGGTGTAATAGTGACAGACCCTGACGAGGGTCCCCAATCATTCACATCATTCACCATCGGCATCCCCATTGTTTACCGCGGACTTGCTGGTTCCTCCTGGTATTTCGACACACTCGCCCACGCGCTCCCAAGCGGCAGCAGTTGGGCGATGAGGGGCGAGGGAAAGTGTCTGAGATCTAAGATACGGTCACGGTCGGCGTGGAGCATATTTCGCAATGTAGCTAACTCGGCGAATCCTCTCCTCTAGAAGTATAGAGGAAACTATGGCATGGAATTAAATCATGAAGAGAATATCATTTCATCCGCAAGGTCAGGAGCTCAACCTTGTCCGTTCACGCACTCTTATAACTATGGTGGTCCGCAAGGCAGGCCTGTATCGGAAGGACAGGACGCCATGCATCATAGAGGTAACTTCCATGAGCAAGTGTAGCTACCTGTTGGTCATCCCGACTATGTGGAAGTGCATCGACCACCGCTACAAGACGTATTACGGAACCCAAGGTAGTATGTTTATCCACTTGGAGAAGAACTGAATTGCCACGAACGATGTGTGCATTTTTATCCCCTGCTGCTGTTCTTATTGTTATGATTTTAATTGATGATCATGCAAGGACTCATGTTGCTCACGACCATGCGCACATTTTCCAGAAAACCAATCAGACCCCTTTCTGTCACGCAAATTGAAAAATGAGCGCCTATCTACCGCTCTATACTGGTTAGTGTCCTTGTGCATTCCGAACTTACTGGCCCGGGGCAACCTGCCAGTTCTCTTGGGAACATCTGCATTTGCAATAGTACAGTTTCTGCAAATCGAAATACAATAGCACCGGTATAGAAAAGTTACCGGCTGTCATCCTCAAATCTGCCCCTCGTCCTCTGCTTCCCCCTCTTATGTCCTAGGTTCGGTCTGGGAACACCTCGGCATGCAGTTGGGTTTTTCCGATGACGGTCCATGGAATCATATCGCGAAAACGGCTTTCCACAAAGGTCACATGCGAATTGAGGATCAAACTTTTCCTGTCGCTCTTCGAGCCCTTTTCGCGCCAACGGACAGCTTGTAGAGTCCCTAAAATGCCTCTTGCGATCCGAGTCCCTTGTGAAGGATTTGCCACAAAGACATAGCCATCTTTTCTTGCCATTTTTGTCTAGTATAAACAGATTTGAGGAGAGATCCAGACACGTAGGTTCTTGATCCGCTATGCCCTTGCCGGAAACCGTCGTGCAACGTTGCTGTGTTGGAAGGGGACTAGCCTGTCTTCGTTTTCTTGCATCCTTGAGCTTTTGCTTGACGCCTCTCGTTATTGGTCTTGTGGTCTCGTTGCATGCCGGTAGATGACCGTGCTCCACGATAGGACTTGGAGACAGGGAATAGTGAGGTTCCTCTGGCGAGAAAGATCGGTCCTCGGAGAGGGAAGATAAAGTGGGGGCCGGCGTGCCGGCAACCGATACGTTATGAGAAAGCAGAGCAGACTCGTCGGAGTCAGAGAAAGGACTTGGACTCCGAGACAGACTAAACTCGTCTGAATCTGAGCTTGAGATAGAGGGAGAGTATGAGAAAGGAATCGAGAGCCGAGAGTGATTGGATTTATCGGATTCCATATTATCTAGCAAAGCCGGGGAATGTGCAGTTAAAGGAGAACATGTTAAGGTTGAAGAGGAGAGGTCCGATGGGTCGACGGAAAATAAAATGGGTTGCGATGAGTTCCAGTCGGAAGGGTCTGAAAATAAGCCTGAATCCCGGAAATCCGGCTTGGATGTATTCTGGTTGTATATTGAGAATGACGCAGGGGCAAATGTATTAGGCCATTGTCCCAAGAAACTGGAAAATACTCAGGTGTTGAAGTCGCGGGTCTGCAGCCAGAGCACCTACTCAAATTCTGGCAATGTAAGGAATATCATATCCTCCGGCTGAATGGGTTCCTGTGTCGTTTGTTGCGCTTTGCTGCGAACATCATTCGTCTCGCAGGCGTCGTAGTTGATGTAATCGGAGAAGTCTTCCGTGTAATTCATCGCCGGCTCGTGCTGGGAGATATATCGTCGCTGGATAGAGGCGGGTGGGTGGGTGGAGAAGACGGTGGGGTGATTACAATAAGTGCACTCGTTAAATACTTAGCTGTATCACCTATTTGTATCATGCGCTGTGGACGCCCGGCTGTGACCCCTGTTACTGGTTCCTTAGAACCGACCTGCTTCCCTCGAACCTAGTGCTTCTGCAAGATCTCCCTTTTTGTCAAATTGTTGTTCCCGATTAAGAACGGCTGTTCCAGTGATTGACGCCAGCCCAACATATTATGTCAGTGGAGCCCCCAGGCTTTGTTCCATTAGGACCTAGATTTCCAAGGTCCATCCCGATTCAGTGATACGACTACCGCGATCCATTATAGCACAGGGACCGTTGCTTATTGTGTTGAATTTTGACAAAACCCGGCGCGCTTATCCCTTCATTGATTTTAGGTATGTGCCCTGCGCCCCAAAGCTATGACAGACAACACGGGATTCTATAGTAGGTAAATGCCAAGGAATATAGGATGGGGCGATCGAGTCGGATGATCTCCAATTCAGCGTTTCCTGGGCTGATATTCTACCTCTTTCATCTGCTTCTTGTGCGCCTCTGATTTGTAATGACGTATTAGGGCATCTTTTCGAGAGTAGTCCGTTTCGCAGGTCCCACACCGAAACAATGTAGCATGCTCCAAATATTGGCTTTCTGGACATGCCCCAGTGTTTATGTGCCTTCCAATATCGTGGCTGCGGGTGAACGTCTTACCACAAAGCAGTGGGCAAAGGTAATTGTGGTTGCTGTCTCGTAGGAAAGTGGCCTGTCTTTGGATTTCCTTCCCCTGTCCTCCTTTCAAACACTTTTGTCTCCTCCTCGGAAGCCCTTTTGATGTAGTGTCAACATGGTTAGGGCGGCCCCTTTGGGTGTCTCCTGTCATCTTCTCAACTGGTATTGGGAATTCTCGGCATGGGGATATTGCACCAGCTGTACGTTTCGATAGACTTCCGCGGCGGCTGGGGACATCGAGAAGAGAATAAGGGGGTTCAACGGGCGGGCCACGGAAGTATGATTCCGAGCTTGAAGGAGAGAGGCTACTTGGGGTGTATGAGGCGTTGGGGGTGTGACACGAGGGTGGTAGTGATGACGCTGTGCTTGAGCTCGTCCTCCAAGCACGCGATCCCTCGGTGGCGGTCTCTATCTGCACCCCGGGACACATGGGAAGGGTAGATGCTTCTTCTTCCCGGTCAAATGGGTTAGATGTGCGCGCAGACAAGCTATGTGCAGACCTAGCCATATCTACACAAGATACAGGGTCCTTGCCGCTTTCAAGCGTACCCCTCCTTAATGGCTCGGGCCGGGGCATGTTTTGGGAACTGTATGGTTCAACCATGCTCTCGGATATCTCCCTCGCTGACTCGGTGGGCTCCCGCCGCAGGCTTAGTGAGGACATGGTCGCGTCGGGGACCTGTATAAGCCCCGACGGGCTGACATCAACCAGCCCATCACTATCCAGCGGGAAGCTAACGGAGCACAAATCCGAAAAGGGAGTCGGACCTGGGTGAGATTGGAGAGACCTGTCACCGTTGGGGAAAGGCACTGCCAGGGGTGGCGAAGAACTGGTGATGTCTTGCGGAACGAAACTGCCAGCACTCCAATCCACTGCATATTGAAGATTCCCAGACCACCCCTGCTGAGACGGGTCTCTGGGTGATATTAAACGGGGGCTACTGAGAAACGGGTGTGGAGGTGTGGCGTGGAATGCGGAGGGAATCGAGTTCAGATTAGGCTCGGGGGCCCACGAGTTTGAAGCACCAACGATACTACTAATCTCAAGCTGTTGAGTTAGAGAGGGAACGGAGGCGCCTGCGAATCCTTGGATAGGGTTCGCAGACTCCTGACGTTTGTTCTCCGGCCATAGGGTCTCCATGAAGCTGCGAATGCAGTTAAATGAGGCCTAGGCTTTACCGAGGAAAGATGTGATGTACATACTCTGTTGTATCTTGATGTATATCGTCGACGAAGGTCGGGTAGGGATTGGGGCCGAGGCCGCTGAAATCAGCAGTGTAACCGAAGTCAAAGTACTCTGGGATACACGAGAGATACATATCGATTGCGAAAACTGTGATGAAAGAGGCGCAATGGCGTAGGGAAGATTGGGCAGAATTGGGAGTTTTTAGTGTGTTCTGTGCTGCTTATTTTCAAAGTCGTCAAGGCTGTTAAATCGTGACCCAACACATTCATACCATAGCTTGCGCGTACATTCGGGACGATTCAATTTGATGACTGACATGGTATACAAGTGAGCCTCCTGGCAAGTGCAACTCTATCCGAGAGCACAGGACAGGCAGAAAAGCCTCCAGCGTCATATACGCAGTGCCGTAACACGCCCTCGCAAACAAAACTGATAATAATAGGTCGACACTGCTTGATTGAGTTTCGATATGTATATCTAAGGACTGAGCGAATTTCCATATCCTGAGTCTTCAGTCAGTCGGACGCTAACGTTTCTCAGAGAGTTCATTGACACCAGAAAAGAAACACTTGTCCATTTTCACTTGCGGGCGCTTATAGATTCTGGTATACCACGCTTGATGATGTCTAGGGGGCCAGAAACCGGACAACAGCCTGCTGGCGGAGTGTATGCGGCCCTGAATCACACTAGGACTGCATCAACCCCCGTACTGCTATGATGGTAGCCCCTTCGAAGACGGTCCACTGGGACCCACTTTTCTCACTGCATCGAGCGCCACCATGTGAACCGACGTCCTCGGGTTCATCATGATGTGCATCATAAAAAAACGGCGCAAAAACAAACTGGTTCAGGGCCGTTCCGGTGAGGGGTATCCGATAGCAGGGATTTCTAAGATACGCTCGCGTCTCTTGGTTGGATTGGGGACAATGCAGACGTTAATGCTCTTGGGTATTTCGTAGCCGCGATACTTCGGACCGGGTATTTTTAGCTTTCAACCTTGTAGTCAGCGCTGGAGCCACCCAGTTTTACGTCCTCAGATCTGGACGCTTGAGTTTCTTGATTCTCTTGGCTGAAGCTGTCATGCCGCATTGAAAAAGAAGCAACCCGGAACCGATAGTAGATACAAAGGGACACTACTTCCCAGCTCGACAAGAGTACCGGCGCAAGACCGGGTGCTGCGGCCGGTTCAAAAAATAATTCGTAACGATAGGGCGTACCAGAGCAGTGGGTATTGGCTCTTTAGGTGTTCAACATTACACCAAGTTCTTGCCAATTTTTGTCGGGAAAATTTCAAGCCACAACGATCGAAGAGCATCGACGCTGTCAGTTAGTGGTATTAAATGGGCGGGATGACGAAGAGCGGCGCCTTCTCAAGGTGAAGAACCTAACCAGCGTATGAACTACCGGCGGTATGCCCAGGAATAAGATGCAGTTCAAGTTTTTTTTCTGTCAAATATTTGGTAGATCGTGGAGATAGCGCGATGAGGTCCCTCATGCACAGTCCCCACCTTCTCAATCAATCACACGTCCTCAATTGTTCTGCCTTCAGTGAAGGACGAATAAGGTCAGAAAAGCTCAAGTAGAAAGCAGACAAAACAATAGTCAGAAGAAGAGGTATAAACGGAGGAAGATCCTGATTGACAGAACGTTTCCTGCTGAAGTTTTTCGTTTCCCCAATTAGTTTGCACAAGTAGTTTTCCCAACACGCTAAGCAATATTTAGAAGCTGTCTATCTTCTAGGGCCGCAGGGTTGTCACAAGGGAATGAAGCGCTTGTCCACGCGAGACCATCTTTCTCACCTCTGTGCCTTCGGTACAGTGTGGCGCAATTGGTCGTCAGGTGGATCGAGTGCGTTATCCTCGGATAGCGGAAGGCCCATAAGCAGGTAGCTATACTGCGTGCTTTAAGACGCTATGCACGATAACGCTGTGGCGAGGGGGAAGTTCGGGACGGAGAACCCATTTGCTGATTCACCACACCAGCGTCATGGAGAGGTCTATCGGGTATGAACAGAAAGTCTAGAATTGCTGTGTATTTTTGAGCCTCCAGTTGCCACTCTGGTATTATCCTTTGTGGCATTACACGTGGCGCTCTGGTCCACCGGGTTATAAGTGCTGTTAAGTGGGGTGTGGGGACGATGATAGCGTAGATCGATGTAAGCGCCTCGTAATCGGATGTCGTAATGACTTCGAGCGGGCACTAGCTCTTCTGGCACCCACAACTGCATTGTCTTTGTGTCATTAAAGCTCATTGTGAAACAGGAACAGGTCCCTGCTAAGTCCACATTTCAGCCTTCCAATCGCGAAGAACTCAGTGTAGAACACACTACTTTCCAAATATGGGCTGATCCATTTTTAGTACATGACAGCTGATTGGCTACTGATTGGCCGCTCGCACTACATGAATGACGCTCGATTGAGATAACCATCCGTTGGACCAACAATACAATGACAACGCAACCACCGCCCAAAACACCAGAATCCACGGTATCAATTCCCGATCACCAGCTGTTTGAGTCCCCTAATTCGCGCTCAATTGAGCTGGGACCGTGGTTCATAACCGCCGCGACCAACCCGATCTCAAATGCTCCCGATTGCGACGCGCTTCAAGCCACATTGGGAATTCCTCTCCCGGAAATGACCTTTGGTAACAACTTCTTGAAGTTGGAGCACCGTCCGAGTGGTTGGAGATATATCTTCACGACGGAGGGCGCGTTGAAATGTGTCAAGGCGGGCGAATTAGGGGACGGAGATGGAAGCGTCAAAGTCGGATATGCAGAAAAGTGGCTGCAAAGCAGGCAAGTTTGATCTCTCTTCACATTCCTCGTATCTTAACTTTGTCTCTTTTGCGGTATATCGTCTTGCCTGCGTGTCCCAAGACAGAACAAATCCCTCTTCGGAATACCCAATGCCTCAGACCGTACCTACGAAATCGTATGACTGGACCTACACAACCACATACCCAGGTCACCAAATCGCAGAACCTCCCTCTCCATCAGGATCCGTCCTCAGTACTGACGAAGACTATGAACCTCCCCCACCACCCGTCTTCCCAGACATTGTCGAATGGACAACTGCCAAACCCGCCAACCCCGTCCATACAATCCCAATGGCAGAACTAACACGCCCCGATCCCATCCTCTTCTACGCAGAAATACCATTATTCGAAGATGAACTACACGACAACGGGTCTTCAGCACTCCTCGTTCGGATCGTACGTCCCTTCAATCTTATTAAACGCCAGGCGTTCCGTTCACAAGGAAGGTTGTTATGTTATAGCGTGTGATGCCAACATGCTTCTTTATTCTATCTCGATTCACTCTTCGAGTCGACGGAGTTCTGTTCCGGACCTTCGATACCAGGATCTACCATTCATTCTCTTCGGATCCTCCTTTGTTAGTTAGAGAAACAAGTGGTTGGGAAGCCCCTTATGACCGCGTTCGAAGGGTAGGCGCCACAGTCATTCTGTTCCTCAGGTCGACAATGCTAAATTTAGTATTTAGTTTCTCCCCAAGCGCAACGACCTCACACCCCTCACAGACCCAACATGGATAGCAAAGGTCCTAACCGATTTCCCTGTGTCAGTTTCTCAAGGCGAGGGCGCAAAGACTGGATGGAGGGGGCTAGGCACTCGGCGTGAGATAGCCGTTCTAAAGGACGTGGCATCGGAAGCCGATAAACAAAAAGCGGAGGATATGTAAACTGTTATGTTCGGTTGTAAAATACATGCAATGTGTCTGGTTCATCAAGCAATGAAAAATCAGGAAACGAACGAGAGACAAGAGAATGATAAACGAATACAACAATGTCCCAAGGAGCGACAAGAATCATAGGTCTAAGATCCATACTACAAGTGGTGACTAAGATACTAGAGGTGCTCCTATGTGGGCTCGGGGTTACATCAATTTGGCCTCCCTTTTGGCTTGCTGGACTTGCGCAAGGCGTTGAGCTCTCAAAGTCGTGTGCGGTCCTTGGGCATTCTTCTTGCTCGACGTTGCAGGAACGGAGGGTGCAAGAGTAGACTGAGACAGTGACAACCGCGTTTCATCCGAGGCGAAGCCAGGAATCCTTATGTTATGGTTGCGTTCTAAGGCAATTGTTAAAGTAGGTTCCGGAGATAACCAACGAACTGCATACCAAGGTGGAGTTGGAGATCTCGAACTTCGAGGGTATCGCCACCACGATGCTTCGCGAGTCGGCAAGCAAAGTTGGTGACGGAATCAATAAATTCATCGGCAATATTAAGCAGAAGCTTTAATAGATAAAGGTCAAAACCAATCTGAAAAAGAAAGATATGTTTGAACGCACGTCTTCGACCTCGGGTTCAATTTTGACGTTAGGATCGATGCTGGAGACCAGGTCTTGTATCGTTCTTCGCATACTTTGGTCTCCGGGTGTGTTCCTCTTGCGTGTTCTGTTATCATCGAGGCTTAGCATGGTAACGTCTTCTGGTGCCCGTGCGATCTGTGCCGGGGTACCTATTTAATTGCATGCATCAGCCATAGTCGAAGGTAGAGAAGGTGTAGAACACACCAGACATCCGTCCGCTTGCGAGACCACCTGTCAGAGTCGGTCTAGTAGGCTGCCATTGCACAGGCCCAGGGTTTGTTGTACTGAGAGTCTGACTAATGGCAGGATAATGATCGCCTGGATTCGCGTTCACGAGGGTAGGACCAGAGGCAGCGGCTTCGACAGACTTGTAAGCCGTGGATGGGTGAACAGTAGTAGGTGTAGCGGCTGTTGCTTGAGGTGTCTGTGTACGATGTATATGGCTATTAGTTCAGGTGTGCATGGACAGGGATGTGATTATACCTGTGCCCCAGTCGCTGCTGTCGTTGCAGCAGTCGTTGCCGAAGCGGATGTCCCAGCAGCGGTCGATGTACTGGCTCCAACAGCCCCTTGAGCTCCCCTTGTCGTCAAGCGGGCAAACTGACGTTCGCCAGTCATTCATCAGCTTATCATACTGCAGAAATAACGAGAATATGCACCTGAAGCAACTGTTGCTGATTCAGCTTCCCAGACTTGACGAGTTGGCACAGATGCTGCACAGCTGCATTTTGGCTCAGAGCAGGGTCAATCTGTCCACCGTTTTGCATCTTCACGAGTGCTTGCACAATGGCAAGCATTTCAGTATTGATTGCTGGCTGGCCTTGCGCAATGGTTGCAGAAGCAGCATTGGTAGCAGCGGCGGTAGGTTGGGCTCCAGCCTGTGGCGCGGTTGAAGTTGAAGCTACTGGTTGTTGGGCGGCCTGGGTCGGGGTTGATGTTGAGGCCTGAGGCGTGCTGCTGGATGTGTTCTGGTCTGCCATGGCGATGAGTGCCTGAACGTTGTTCTGAAAGGAATAAGGTGGTTAGAGAAGAACAATCCTAACTGCCGTATTGGGACGACCGACGCTTGCCAAGAACGAATCTGTGTTTGGTTCGGAGGATACAACCAAACAGCTCAATCATCCTTTTTTACTACTGCCTGCGGTCTTTCAGGCTGGTACCCTGCCCCTCCTGTTATGGACGTCTCTAGCATTCTCAGCTCACTAGGGAATACGCTGTGTGTTTGCTTTATCTCCTGGACTCGTCTGTTCACTGATCCTCACACACCAGCCAAGACAACAACGACCTTGACGATGGAAATTATCTATTAGACACTGGTTATCTTACTGTAACCAATACAACCCCAATCGACGCGGATTTATACAGGTGAGTACTCCTCATCCATGCTATGATACTCTTGTAAGACTTATCACGTTTCTTTGGTTATTTTAGTGAAAACCTTGATGAATACATCGAACAAAATGCCCGAGATTCTACACAAAAACTCATAGGTGCCCTCTTCAACCTCCCAACAACATCATCACCCGACGGTCCTCTCGCAGTGCTTCCACCACCTCTTCTCCTCCTTCCCCGTGAAAAACCACTTCCCAAACCCAAAGAACCAACGAAATGGGAAAAATTCGCTGCCGCCAAGGGTATTCAGAAGAAAAAGCGCGAGAAGAAGGTTTGGGATGAAGAGAAGCAAGAATGGGTTCAGAGGTGGGGTTGGAAAGGCAAAAATAGGGAGGCTGAAACACAATGGCTACATGAAGTTCCTGCAAATGCTGGTGCGTTCCTTTTCTGATTTTTTTTTCTTCGGATTTATCCCCTAAAGATAGCCGACTGATCTCATACCATGGCATCTTCAATAGACGTCGACCATGATCCTCGCAAAATCGCAAGGGACGAACGCAAAGCCCGTGTCGCAAAAAACGAAAGGCAGAGGCTCCAGAACCTCGCTCATGCCTCCGGATCATCATCTTCTGGTGATCGCAAACGTGAAATTGAGCGGACACTCGCCACTACTCGTGTTAGTACGGCTAGTATGGGCAAGTTCGACCGTCAGCTGGAAGGCGAAAAGAAACCCCGCGGAATGAAGCGCAAGGTACATCCCCTTTAAGTTGTCATTGGATCTGTCGAGCTCATCGCATGCATTTCAGTTTGATCCAACGGAGGCATCTGTTGAGCAGGAAAAGAAGAATGCTCTTGCTCTTCTGTCCCGCATGGAAAGCGATGCCAAAAAGATGCACAAGGACCCATCCTCAGGCGACGATAACGTCCTCAATGTGCGCAAAGCCATTCGGTCAGCCAGCAAAGGCCAGGGTGGAGTGGCTCTTGCCAGAAAGCTTAGCTCTAGCAAGCCTGGCAAAAAGTCGAGGCGGTGAAACCCCGAGACAGCCGATAAATCCCATTCTTTCATGTCTCTCAGTCACGCACTTGCTTTGCTATACTGTTGCAATTCAGTTCGTTGTATGACTTGATACCTGCATTATTTATTCGTCATTGTTCGGAACAACTTGATCATTAGGAGGGTCCGTAAGATTTTGCATGAATAAATAGTTCTCTTGCTGATATACACATGTGCATGAAGGAAGCAAGATTCTATTAAACTAAAAGGGACGGGGCCACCAGAGGCTACTTGGTGCTGTCATACGGCAACCTACTCAAGTCAGCCTTGCCCTCGTCAATCCATTCCTGCTTTACCAGCTTCTCCCTCTCTGCGTAGTACAACCGGTACACCAACTTGATCGTACCTTCACTGACGCCAGCCACAGCACTGATATCCCTGACCGACTTCTGCTTACCTAGCAAAAGACAAGTGAACCAAATCGCACCACCTGCAATGGACACAGGACTCCGTCCATCCGCAATACCATACTTCCTCGCCGCAACGATAATGTCGGAGCATATCGACTGCACACTGGCGGGGAGGTCCAGGTGATTACAATACCGCACCAACAAATTCTCGGGACCTGTCGGCGCCGAGCTGTTATTGTTATTGTGTGACGCGCCAGGAGAAAGGTTGAAAGCTTGTTCCAGTGCCTTATAACACTGGCCCAAAACTTTCTTGGATACATGTGTCAGAGTGCAAATTTCACGAAATGTTCGTGGCACATGCGCTTGACGGCAGGCGATGAAGATGCAGGCAGCAATAACCGCATCGAGTGGCTTTCCGCGAAGCAATTTTTCTTCATCGCTCCTCTTGTAGAGCTGTTTCGCGATGTCGCTGATGGTTTTGGGAAGGGAGAACTGGTCACACCAGCTAGAAATATCGCGGAAGGCGGTAAGGATGTTGCGTTCTGAGCGCGAGGATTGAGAACGCGAGGCGGCGCGTTGGAGTTCGCGAGCGATTCCCGAGCCACCATCTCGGAAGCTGATGACGGTGTCTAGTTGCTCGATACCCTCCATCAGCGGGTCCGACGCTGCACCGACACGGGAGGGGTCATCTCCTTCGTCATTGGCAAACGTCTATAAGGCGTGCCCAAGAGTTCAATACATGCAAGTTCAGCAATGAAGAAGGTCAAAAATAGAAGAAAATGGAAGAACGGAAACCAGGCAGAAGAGCAAAGACTTACTCGCCACTCGCTCCTGGTATCGACAATACGATCACCAAGAACCAAACCACAGGTACCACACACGAGATCCCCGCTGCCAAATTCCTCGACGATGTTCGGGTTCGGGTCTCTGCAATCTGGACAGATGAGCCGAACGGCGAGATCGGGACCATAGGTGGCTTGATGCTGCTGAGCAGCTTTGCCTTGGGCAAGGGGAAAAGGTTGAGAATATGCCATTGAATTTCGAGTCTCGTAAGTAGATATTGGCGTATGTGGTCCGGTTCGAAGAGGATGTTTGGTTCAGCGGTGAAAATTCAGGATCTCGGTGGGTGAAGGAGTGGGCGCGCAAAGAGTTGTTCAACAGCTCCTTAGGGTTTGATTCTGAAATTTTGCAAAAGCGAGATCATTGTGCGGCCTGTCTGGACCTAGAAACTATTTTGCAATTGCTTACCAGGAGAATCTGCGTATCCGTAGATGAAGGAGAACGCTGGGGGGGAAAGATGATGGTGGTTGGTGGACAAGGGCTAGTCGCGCGAGCATGATGGCCTGCTCTCCCTCAATACTCTTTGCTGACTAAGCTCTGACTCGGTGTGACAAAGCCTCCCATTGTTCGCCGAGATTCTCTCGTAACTACAAGAACAAACTACCAGTACCTTCTCTCGTGGTCTCGAGAATAATACTCGCTACTGTCGCTGCTAAAGGACCTCTCGCTGCCAGAATATCCTTCGTCGCTGCTACTCACGTCACTACGCCCGTCATAACCGTCGTATTCAGCAAAGCGATCAGATTCATAACTCTCGTCGGACCGCGTAATGACAACCGGCCTCTGGATATACACCCCTGGCGGTGGGTGTACATGATGTGCAAACCTGGGATCTGGATGCTCGTACAACCCGTCCAAAGAAGTCACCGGCGAACGGGACTGCATGTCCGACCGTGTCTCCGAGCCGGAGAGATATCGTTGTCCCGCTACAGACCACCTAGGCGAGGACACATTGGAGTACATGATTGACATTCCATCAGAAACCACTCTCTCGCCTGAGCCAACGCTCCCACCGGTGCCCTGGAAAAGTACGACTTGGTTTTGCGATGCCGTGATGAGGGACGCGTCATTTTCATCTCCCAGAGAAGCCTCTCTGGTTGGTGGGGGAGCCCTTGACGCATGGGCAAGCTCTGTCGAATTGTGTAGGCGGTAAACACGAGGTGCTTCGTGAATGTATGCACTCGGAAGAGCATCATTCGTGTGCGGCGAAACTGGGGATGGTGTCGCTCTCGGACCGACGCCGTTTCCTGGAACTATGACGTAGGGAACTGGACCCATGGACCTGCTGCGCCCGTGGTCACCGTAACGCCTTCTCGACTCGATATATGCGCATTCCTCACAATCTGTTGCAGAGCAAACGCTCGAGGAGTTGCTTAGCTGGGGCGAAACTATGTTGTGTCGACCCCAGTTCCCCTCTGGGCGACGTTCATAATCGTATACATCCTCGGCTAGAGGTCCACGCTCATATTCCCTGCGGTGATAGGCTGAAGGCGTAGGCGGTGGTGCCCATACCCTCGCCCTTCGGCTCCCGTATCTGCGGTCGCCGTTGTGATAGTCCGGTCTCCGGGGTAGTGGTGGCGCGATGAAAACCTCTTCTATACTTAAATTGTCCTCTGGTCTCTCATGCTGCAGTTTGTTCCGGGGAAGTGGACTCTCAACTTCGCTGACTGTGTATGCGGTGATGAACTCGGGCGCGACCCTGGGCCTACTCGCCTCAAGAATTATCAACCTATACCAAGACCTCCGAATTATCCCCTTACCTCGAACCTGGATATGCCATTTTACGTAGAGAAGAACAAAGACGGGGAAGAGCTATGCGTCGAGATAGAAGCTGTGCAGGCTATGGTGCGGGCTATGTAGTATGTATGGGTTTTGTTCTGCCTCGTTGGAACCATGAGGCACCCTCAAGCCGCAGCGCACATCTGACCATTGGCACTTGGATAAAGAACCCTTACCGCGTAGCCTTACGAGGTGGCCTGGGGATTGATTGCGCCCTTTTCCGCTTTTTTCACATTCATTCGCCAAACGAACAATAAGTTCCATTCCAAAAATAGGATCCTTTGTGTTCCTTTGTTGTTCGCAGTGGGCGCTTATCAGTTGCCACACCACCCAAGATGCATAGCCACTCCATTGTCCCCGTTTTTGAAATCGAACTGACAGTATTTAACAGCAATGACAATGCTACCGCTACACCCACCCATGCTCGTTTCTCTATGTACAGTACTGTGCCTCGCTGGATCGCAGGTGCTAAGCTTTCCTCTTACCTCTTCCGTAGACCAACCGGAGCATCCTGATGGTAACAGTTGTGACACTGCGATCAGTGGCGCTTGCTACATTCCTCATGTGTTCAATTCCCCACTCGCGTCCCCCACTTCGTCTCTCCCGCTATTGAGTTATCCGGCCCCTAGTCCTAAAACCTCCAACGTGTTCGCTACTCGCCCACCTTCACCTGCCAGTGTGCCCACGTCTCCACCACCTACATTGATCAAAAGGAATGAAACAAACACGGAAACTAGCGCGGATTCGGCGACTACACAATGTACAACGATTGCGCCTGATCCAGATTTCGCCGGTATTGGAGTAAGCTGACAATGCTACCCTTTACTGTTGTCACCGAACCTAACGTCCTCAATACAGGTCCGAGTCTCATTTTATATCGTCGCCACACTATCAGTCATATTTCCAGCCATAGAGAGTATAACCCATGTCGTTGCTCTGGGTAGTTACGGCATCGTCATACCTGCAACTGTCGGGACCTTTCGAGGATCTTTGTCTCGGTACCACTCAATGATCATTCGTACCTATCTGACTTGCTCAGCGCAAATCTTGATGATTTCGCCTAAGCCACCAGGTACAGATTGTTTTCCAAGTTTGAGATTGCAACCAACTCATTCTGCGTTATGTGTTTCCAGCACGACAAACCCGGAAATGGGGCACAGCGTCTGACATCGTCTTCAATGTATTTCTTTTTCTCAAGACCTCCTGGCTGGTTTTAAACTATAGCGGCTTCCGTGGCGGTGGCCCATACCCGGAATGTAACCATCTGTTTGAACGACCACCTCTTCCGTTTATGTCGAAGAAGATCTCGGACCGAAGCAGTCGTGCAGCCTCCGCTGGGCTGGAGTTGGCGTATGCCGCGGCAACAGTGATGATAAGAAGGCTTCCACTGAAACGCCAAGAATCATTGAGTCGCTTGAAATCATCGTGGATGGGAACAGCCTTCTATGTGATGTTCGTGTTCTGTTTTATGCATGCCTACATTTGCATATGCTCACGAATCACTTACTTATAGGGGTAGTGTTATACCGACTGTCGTGACGATCGAATCTTGGGTGAGTTTCCATGTCGCTGGTATTCAATATGTTTACTAAATACAAGGTAGATCTTGCGCTATAAACATATCGTTGAAGAGGGCGAGAACAATATGTCGGCTGGGCAAATTGCCGCACTTATAGCACTCGCTTCAGCTGGGAAGGACGTCATTGCACATTTGCAAAAGTGCGAATGGCCCCAGTGGCTACGTCGCCTACGTCCGGAACACCAGAAGGTAGATTAAGTACGAATATAAGTACTAGTGCATGTGTTCTTCTCCTTTGTTTCCGAGTGTAGCATGTCATAATTCTTGGCATAAGACGAATGGATACGCTATCGATTTTGTATATTAACTCAGATTTTGACACCGTAACTTTCTCAGCCATACACTCGGCACGCTCGTGCTAAACCAAACTAGAAGCCAAGTTAATTAATGTACTCTACAACCAAATATGTCCTATCTCGGCTCATCCACAGAGTTCAATTTATTCTTCCTCGATTCCCAAGCAGAATTGGATTCTCGGTCTTAACTGAAGATCGGCCCGCTTTACCTTGAAACTTTAATCACTCGGATCACTTCGAGGAGCAAATAAACTAAAAATCGGGTGGCCCACAGTCATGTATGGGGAGAAAATATCCTGGTTGCTCGAAGGATATATAATGTTGCCTTAATGTACTGAGTGAGAGGCTTGTTCAGCATGCAGCGACGAGAAAGTTCAAGGTCCTAACGTAAAGCAGCGGCGACCTCTATGTATTGTGCACAATATACTCGCGACGGAATCGGGGAGTGCTTGGGAGGGGAAAGTTCCATGATACATAACAAGTGTGACGGGGAAAACAGGCGTAAAGAGACATTTGACTCAAAAAGGGTAACAGTACACAACTTTCATGCCACTACGAGCATTGCCCTCACCTTTTCCGCGAAATTCTCGAACTCGAATTAGGGAAATATTAGGCTTGTTCCACTGTATCAATTTTCCTCTCCTTGTCGGCAACTTTACTGTTCACCCAACCTCTGCGATGGCGTTCTTGTCCCTTAGAACCATTCTAACGCACAGTATTCAAAATTCTGATCAATCTTTTTTCGAAGCGTCCCAATCCCTGCATAAGTCCTTCCTCTGAGATTTTATTGATTTTATCTTTTAGTATCTTGAGAGGGCCTGGAATCCGAAGCTTGATGAGCTAGTGGGCTATCCGAATGCTGACTTGCTAAATTCACGCGAGCGGGCTCCACTATTTCGCGTCTTCCGCGGACCTAATCTCGCGAAGCGATGAGATGATGCACTGCACTGCACCCACCTCCTCCCCCCTCTCTAAAGAAAAAGGAAGAAAACAAAGAGACTGAGTGCCAAGTACTGATCGTGCGAGTCTAGTCAGCAGCGGTATGCTCTATTCCTGTCACTGTCCAAGGCGAGCGGGCAATTGACGCCTCAACCTGCTTGTGTGTCTGTTCCCCTCCGTAAATTCCCCATTAAAAACGGCTTCGACTTGATGGGATTTCTCTGTCCTCTCTCTCGGTCTGATAAGCCTCAGGTAGATATTTCTTTGCTATCCCTCACCAGGTCGACTGTTATCGGCATCACCAGGTTATATGGGTCCAACGCGGGTTATTGCATGGATACGTAAGTGTACATACTCGATCAGTATACATGATCAGTGCTTACCATATAAGTAGCTGATGATAAACAGAAAAACTCGGGCGTCGCAGTACACTGTCATCTTCCCTTCAAGCTAGTAAGCCGCTCCCCCATACATAAATCCCTGAACACTGGGTAATTTATCATGGAGATGCTACCGGTATTCCGGCTGGGATCCTGGCAATTAGACACAAGCGACAAATTCATTAAGGCAGACTGACAGCTTCGACTCCTCGACGAACGTTCCTGCACATCCGGGGAGAACAAAATTCTGATGGAAGCTGTCATGTTGGCCGTGAAAATCGTGTCATGTTGGTCCCAGCCCTGTTGGTTGGAGGTGTGGAACGGAGATGGGAACTATAGTCTTCGTTTCATACCGGGTAGTTACATTGATACATCGTCTCGTCTTGATATAACATGCCGTAAGGGTACTTGGATCTAGTTGCCCCTGCAACTGATTGCACCAAAAGAAGCGATCAGTTACGTATCAAGTGACATTTCAGCGGCAATAGGAAGTGGAATACTTCCTCAGGCCATAGTATCTGCTGATCGACTTTTTGATAGGGGCAAACTGGAATGTCTGTCTATACTTGGTAGTAATATGATCTCTCCTCCCGATTCCTGTATTTGGTACGTGGAAAAAAGCAAGCTCCTTGAAGTGTACTGTGGTGCAGGGAGACCCAGGACACTGAGTAGTTGAGTACAAACTTGGCGATGCGACTCTGGAGGCGTAGTAATCAGCTCTTCAAACTAACGGAAGGTGTGTCTAAGATTATAGATCCGCGTCCACCCCAATTTCCCTGCCATAAGACAAAAGGACGTGGTGTATTTTTTTTTTTTTTTTGAACCCGGAATTCGCCCGGACCTTGGAGTCAAATTTCTCAGCCTTCTGACTGCTTCCGTGCTCGTAGCGTCGATCACCAACAAGTAGTTGACTTTCTCGGCTGATGGCCTTTCCCTGTCTTTCCTCCGCGGATTGTTACCGCGGTGGCCCACATATCGAATCGGTCTTGGATCGGCCATAAGTAGCCCTCTCCATAATTGTTATTGTCGAGAAGCTATGTGATGTGACCAGTGAGCTCTGAGCGTGTATTACTCGATTTTTGCGAGGGATCGATAATTAGCTAATGTTCCTTGCTTACAGGCGGCGAGCAAGCCCTCGTATGCACCTAACTGTAGATGAACAAGAGCTTGAAAGACAGAAGTCCCATTCGAGAGCACGTCACCTTGATAGAGATCATCCCGAGACCATCCCCATAGGATGCACACGAGTGCTACTTCCAGTTCTCTTGATTCTGAAGCGTAGAGTTACGACGGGACCCAAATTTTATCGATACACAAGGGATATCAGGTGCGCTGGTTACTGTGGGAGACGGAATATTTGCCTTGTACCCTTTTAGTCCCTTCAGTTCTGATGTTGTATCTAGGATGGTCGTTCCAAGGCCGCAGCCCACGGCGGCTCGCTGGCACTCGAAGCTTATGGGGCGAAGGCATATTCCGGGAAGTTGCGCTTTGGTGAAAATGATAGCCTTCTAATAGATTCGACATTTCCACAATAGGTTGTCTCCTCGACTTATTTCCGGCTCACGAAGCCGCATGTCCTTGCAAACGGAGGGACCCACTGATGATTCTATGTATGAAAAGATGACTGACCCTATTATCCTTCCGCGTGGAGCCAGCCCTGAGCACCAAGAGTCCAAGACGGGGTTTATGGAATAAATATCACTTCCCTCGGTAAGGGGCCCGTATCCAGAGCTTTTACACCACGTTTCTCGGTAATGCATTCATTAACCAAATTCCTCAACTGTCCAAAGAGCGCCGAAGATATCAATCTAGAATTAGTATATGAAGAGCAAGGAATGAATAATTTTTCCGAATTGTTGCCTTTTGAAGATCGTGTGGGGATGAATGATTAGTGTGGGACGCCTCGCGGGTGCGCCCACATTCGCATACAAGTTAAATACAGACAACAGGACTCACCGCTCAGCCATCTTTTGTTGTAACCCTCATCGGAACCTCACTTCCTCACAACTTGCCTTCCCAAAGACTCAATAGTCCCTCTCTGTCTGCGCTATTTTCCTATCATGAATTCCAACTATTTCATGGAGTACATCAAAGAGGACATGTGTCATGGAGCTGACATCTCCGTGACAGATATCGCCAACGATGGGGATCCCCTGCATAACTTGTATGTGTCATCCATGCGGTACGACTCCGTAGCCTGACGCCTTCATGTTAGATATTCCCCGCGTCCACCTGTCCTTGATGTCGATGTCGACGTACTTCTCCTCCTCACTCGAGCAGAGATACAGACCATCGAACGTCCGATCAAAAACCAATGGAATCAACTTCAATGGCGCGGTGGTGGACCGGAGACCGAAGAGCATTTTAACGAATCGGATTATCAAGAGAAATTGGAAGACTGGCTTCGAGCCAGTACCCCTTCCGAGGCGAGCTTGAGTACGAACACAGATTCAGACGTGGACAGGCTGTCACTGGACTCTTGTGGAGCAGTACCCGCTATTGCCGACCCTATCGAAACTACACCGCTGGCATGTCAAACCCAACACACCACCTCTTCTCACCCAAAAGAAACTCTTCCGGCCCAATCACCACCCACCGAATCCCGGTCTGTACATTCCGGTAGCGATCTTCATAGGAAAGCACCACCCAGGAAGCGGTCTCAATCGGCTAGCGATGGCCAAAATTCCACTCCCACATCACGGGCAGCTACGGAGTTGGTTTCTAACGGCGCCACCAGCACCAGTGGTTCCCGCTCTTACGAAAGGTCTTCATTCGAGGACGAATTCCAACCATCCAAGAAGAAGCGACGACCGATAGTTTCGCCATCTCTTTCCGATGCCGCTACAGCTCAAACCTTACCTCTAGCCCTACCCGCTCTTCGCAGGACTAGTAGACGACTGCCTCGTGGGAGAATGTTTTCTGCCACTGAACCCGAACCGCCTAGGAATGACCAGGTCGTGGTGTTGCGGCATTCGCTAGAAGTACCACTGTCGGACCTCCCGTCGATTGCATCAGATCCTCAACAATCGGACGGGCTCGTCCATCTTGATGGACCTCTTCTCGGGAATCAGTCGGAGTCTGCATTGCCTGGATTGCCTACCGAAACTACGATTGGTCGGACTCCCCGCATGACGGCGGACCATAAGAACCGACGGGGGCTCACCAAGTCCACCACGTCTGATCCACCCGGGGTTCTTTCTTCTAGTACTGTACGGACCGGAGGACCAGTTTCTCGGGACACAGTTGAAGGTCGCCTGAGGCCCCGCAAGAAACAAATTCAGGCGGAGTGTTCGTCGCCCAAATCCACGAGTCGCCAGGTTCAAGAGCATCGACGTGACCAGTCAGACTTGGAGGACCCGGATAACCAAAAACTCGAAGCCAAACTAACGGAATGGGGATTCGTGAGAAGAGATAAGGTCTTGTACTGTCCATGCAATCAAACGTTTTCAAGACGATGGGATGCCGGAAGACACTGGCTGAATGCATCAATCCATAAAGCAGAACGACAGAAGCTTGGAGATTTCAGCGACTCCGTCAAGTACCGATGTGCGGGATGTGACGAGGTGTTGTCCAGGAAAGACTCGCTTCAGAGACATATGGCGAAGTGCGGTCTGCGAAGGAAACGTCGGTATAGAGGTGGCTGGGATCCAAACGCGGTTCGCTTCGCTTAGGGGATGGGAGAGACCCTCAAGGGCGGTGAGGAAGTTTTTTTTCCTGGTAGATTTAGTATTGACTGGAATATAGGATCTTTCCTAATACATTCTCCTCGAAATGGAACCGTTTGTCCATTTTGTTTGGCGGATACGGGGCATAGGGACTCTGTCACTATATCTTCCAAGTTGCTGCGCGCGCTTTGGTGAATGTTTGCAGGGAAGGTTCTTCGGTCGTATCTTATCCCCACAGTATACCCAGAAATTCATTTCTCAGGCATGATGGAGAGGTGTTACGGGAGTCAAGAGATGTCAAAGAATAGAGCTTGAAGATGAGATTCTGATCCGTAATGTTTTAATATTTCTTCATCTTCCACCGAGCGTGGGAATTCTAGGTCCGTGCGCTAAAATCTCAGAAAGCCCTTTATACGACGGTGTGCCTTCAGTTCGCTCCGTAGAAAGAGTAAAGGGACCCTCGACTTCGTGCTCATTAACATACCCTAATTAGAGTGTATGTGGAACCTTGTTTTCAATGAGTTTTTCAAGTGAGATGAAACTGATTTGCTCCACATCTGTAATCTCGCTGAAAACATCTGTAATCTCGCTGAAAACATCTGTAATCTCGCTGAAAACATCTGTAATCTCGCTGAAAACATCTAGCATATACAGTCTATTGCCTCCGGAGTGCTCTGTTTCCCTTGCACCGGGACTTAATGTATAAAGGGTCGCTGCACATGAGCGGAGATACAACCAACACACTCTGTTGACCACTTTCTGATCGCTTTCATCCAACTGTTGGCAATTCTCGTTCCTTTGCTGTCCAATCGCGAGAGATACCTATGCCGTAAATAAGGCGTTATGAAATTGTTGCTGCAACGCTTTAGTACTTTGGGGGAGGGGGCTAAAAATGTAGCAGAGATTCAAAGCTGAGCCAATGCACAATTATAGTAAACAAGTATTGGATTTTGCGCGACGGCCGAAATACTCATCCAACGAAACTCATCGTAACTGACATAACCGAAGTGCCGGTCGCTCCTCCGCCATATCTAGGGCTAATACTCATTTGCTCCAAACTCTCTCCGAGTCCACCAGTAGTGTCATCCTCTCCATTCTCACCTCCCCCTTTATTGCGTCCCTTTCTCCTCGGACTTGGTGCGTGCGCCTTCCCTGGTGGGATTGCAAGACACCGGTCCCCCTCCGGTGACGAACTCCGAGCACCACTATGCCCGTAGTTCGTTTCCTCATAGTCTTCATCGGGCTCCTCATCGGACTCCTCATCGTCCGATTCACCGTCAATAGCCACACTCGACCACTCTCGGTATACATCCCGAATGAACACCGAAGATCTGGGAAGGCGATATGGATCGAACGGGAAAAACGTATTAAGCTCTGCCGTTACGCCTCCCGAGTCGGGTTTATTCAGAACGTAAGTCGTTGATGAAGTTGATGCAGGCTGATTAGACGCCGATGATGTTGAATTTGAGTTTGTGGCGTTCGGGGTGGAGGTATATTCCAGACGTTTATTGGATTCGAGGATTGTGTAACAGTAGATGAAATCTGTTGCTTGTGCGACGCGGGCAAATTGCATGACGACATTGAATGAACATACCTGGATATATGCATGCGTAAGCATGTGTGGTCAATAGGGAATACATACGGAAATTAATCCCCGGAGTGAAACACGTACCCTCAGGGGATTGAGTACACTGTTCACTACTCTTTGCAATATCCCCAGCTCGGGCATCCACTTCCTTGCTTTGTCGCCGACACCACTTTCAGCCTGGGTAATGGCCCCACTTGGATATACAGCGCTCTCCCCTCCATCCTCCCCGATGTCCAAAAGGTCTCTCCAACGGAAGCAAAAGATCAAAAACACTGCTTGAGCAACGGCATAAAACACCGTGTGCTGTGGTCCACCAACAACCACGGAAGCAGAATATGTCCGTATTGATTCTTCCACCTCGTCCAGATGAGCCCTCAAAAATTCACAGAGGACCGCCACGACTCTCCTTGCTCCCTCCGCGTCTACAAAAACAGCACGGCTGACAAAAGAGCCGATGTACGATGCCGCTGCTGCTCGAGTGATCGTGCTCCCACCTGCATTGGGGCCCTCGCTGCGAGAGCCATCTTCCTCGTTAAAAGGCTCACCAGGGGGTTGGGCGGCTGCAGGAGACGAGCCTAATAAAGCGCGTTCAACGAGCATGCCTTGGAAGACGTCGGCGAATTCTGGGTCAAGGGAAGTAAACCAGAATATCAGGAATTGTGTGTATCGTGACTTGAAGGTTCGTAAGATGGTCCGGTCAAAAATGGAGAGGAGGGCGTTGAATTGTGTCCGCATGGTATTGATAAGGTTTTGTGGTGAGGTGGGGGTCGAGGGCGTGGTAGAGTGCGTTGGGCGTGATTCGAGGGCGGGCACATATTTGGACATTTCGCTCAGGAATGCGGGTGTAGAGGATGGTGTGGCTGGCGAGGCAAGAGAAGAATCAGAGGATAAGGGGGGTAGGGGAGGGAGAGGAAGTAGCTCAGGCGGCGATGGTGGTCCCGAGGCCCTGTTGGGCTCCGTCGTCCCGGATACAGGGTTTGTCAATGTAGCGATGTGCGTTCGTTTGAAGTGTTCGAAAACGAGCATCAATATTGAATCAAGCTTCTTGACCATGTCTTGTATATGCTTCACGTTCGTAGCCATTTCTAGAGGAGCCTCATCGTCGAGACCCCCCGCATCAGAGGATAAATCACTGAATTCATCACCCATTTCACCCTCATCCGAATCATCAATATCAGACAAATCAGATGACTCTGGATCTTCTTCGCCTAGTACCACGTCAAAGGGATCAATTTCAAAGAGTGGCTGTTCTTCCAGAGATTCCTCTTCCTCAAGTTCCTCCAGTTCCACCTGAATTTCAACCTACAGAGACGTGTTTGTTTCAGTTGATAATGCTTCATAAATGGAGGACGTACATCAATCTGGATGGCTCTATCCACAATGGTTGCCAAGATTTTCTCAGAGAGTTCTGGGCAATATGATGACACCCTGAGGAGGTTGCGGATATAGGTGGATTGCGTCATCTGATTTTGCCTCTTGTGGGGAAAATGACGAACAAGGAGTGGTTGAAGGGTAGAGGGAAGTGTTGGGATGAGGGATAGAAGATGCTGCAGGAGATAATGAAGTCGGTCGTAAATCACACGACGAGTGATTGGGCTGGCGGAGCTCTCTGGGAAAGCTTGAGATAAGGTTTGTAGTCCAGATTCTGGGATACAGGTAAAAGGGATAAAGGGAAAGAGTTATCATGAGATATGTGTCCACAAGTGAGGAGCAAGAACGCACGATAAGTGAAACCCTGAGCAATTTTGCCCAAAACTAAAGATAGATATTCTGGCCTGGCAGAAAGTAACATCCCAATGAAAACGGTATAAGATTTGACTGTAGCAGAATCTAGAGTTGTCCATGGCATATTGATAACAGCTTCGACGAGGCCCGAATGGGTACGCTCGAGGCGAGAGACGACATGGGTAAGGGCAAGGATCCATGTTCGCAAAGAGGTTGACACATCGGTTGAGGAGGGATCAGAACGGCGTTTGGGATTGAATTGGTTTACGAGTTCATCAAATGGTTCGGAATTCCCCTGCATTGAAGGAGACAGTCAGCAGAGATAGAAAGGTTCCCGGACTCCTTCGCACATTCAATTTTTGTTGGAGGGCGTTGTTGACAAATGCAAGATACATGTCCTTACGATAGTTCTCATTTTGCTTGACACGAGAGTTGGTGGCAATAGGTCTTCGGACAAGGAGGGCGGAGGTTGCAGCAGATGGCCTGGATCCCGATTTCTTCTTGGTAGCTGATGTCGAGGGTGGCGGCACGGAAGAAAATGTTTCAAGGGTGGGCTTGTGCATCACTTCGGAGGCGAAACGCGAGGCCGGGGGAGGACCAGACTTTGGACCGCGCTGGTTGAACTGGTTGAGACGTGAATGCGGGTCCATTCTGCCTCGGTATTGTTAATGAGCAGAGTAATGATGACCGCCTGTGAGTCCATATTTTTTGATCCCGTTATGTAAGCAAAGCATGTCATTGAAGCACACTCGCCTCTAAGTATGGGCACTGCTGCTGCGACATGAACTGTGGATCATGGAATAGATTCCCTAAAAAATAACAGATGTCGAATTAATCGTGATTCGGACTCCCCTACCCGAGTCCAAACTTTGGAAGAGATCCAGGGCCTACCACAAGGGTGCTTACATAATCGCATCACATTGAGAGCAGCAACTTTGGACGCTCTCAACCAGCTCCGAAAAACGCCATGTCCGCCAATACTGCTTTCTCGTCAGCCCATAGGCTCTATGTCAAGTCACTTTACAAGCGATACCTTACCAACGCTCTAGACTGGTCTGTTAACAGGCCGCTATGGCGAGAGCAGGCCTTGATGATTCGGGCAGAGTTCGAGAAGAACCGGTACGGTCACTACCTAGGTCTTTTGTCGCCTGCATAACTTATTTCTCTGTCCCGTACGTCTCTCACGACGGAAAACACACAGTGATGTGACAGACCCTCGGGCTTTGGCTGAAATCTTGGAAAAGGCGGAGAGGGACTTGGCTGCAAAGAGGCATCCAGACCCATATATTGGTGAGTCCTTGTACCTGTGCTCTTGCTCCCAATTGCTTCTCTTACGCGTGAACCGGACCAGCTCCCGCTTTCCCCGGAGGTACCAAGTGGTGTGTACTCACTCACATAGAGTCTAACACCATATATGCTAACTTGTTCCAACAGGGAACGCAACACTCCTGTGCGTGTCGTCTTGCCTTGCCTAGTGTTACGTTTGTTCATTCGAATCTTGGACAGCCCGACATGAGGCCTCCCTACGACCACGAAGCTGCTGGCAACCACCACTAAAACAAGGGATAGTCATAATGCATTACTTTGCTGGTAGATGGATGCGTATAGACGAGGGTGATCGCGAAATGGACAAAATATTCTCTGAAGTGCCGTGCGTGATACCTAAGGAGCCACACGCGTACAGCTGGCCCCATGCTCAAGAACACCTAGCGTGCACCACCCGGTGTTTGTTTGATTACTCATGGACCCAAGGTCTATTGTCAGGTCGAAGCATACAAATTGCTCAAGTAACACATATACTCTGACACGGTCTCCCTGTTTGGACTCTTTGGTGCCGAAGTAGTGGTATCTGTAATTGGCATCTACGCTGGCAGTCAGCAGTCCGTTATGACCCATGACGCGGCTGACTCACGCTAATTCTCCGCAACATCTCCTCCGCATCCTTCCGCAGGAACTCGAATAGCCTCCTCCGTTGCGCATCCTGTTGTATATCCGCATCACTCTTCGGCTTCTGGCGGGGCTTGCAATAAATCTCCAAATCTTCACCGACCGGCAGCTGGTTTGGTCTTTGGCCACGTCACATATGGGTTAGCAATTCCTACGGGTTCACTTTGTGCATGCATACCTCTTGATTAGGACGCGCTTGTTAATTGCAACGAACGAGGCATATGCGGGCCCTAACTTTGGTTTCTTGGGTTTGAGGAAAATCCGTCTGGGATAGGTCTCCATCACGCTATGGGAAACAGCAGGGAACGGGAGATTAGATAAAAGAGCGTATGGCACTAGTACAAAAAGATATGGTGGAAAGACAAGGAGGATGGCTAGCGCAGGTTAAGAAGGCCTCTGTCATTGTGCAATCCGATCCATGACCGACGTCACCGAGCGTGCCTTCCCCAAATAGGGAACTCGAAACAAGTGGGTCCATGTTTACTTCGGGGCCGCCAATCCCATGACGGCAACGCGGCACCGAGCTGCGCGCCTTGGTTGCCCCCCGTTGCTAGCATGACCTGCGAAGCAAGGTCATTCATTACTTGCTTGTTGCTCATCTCTCAAGGACGTTGCTTGGAGATGTCCGCTTAACAACCCACGTTGCAAACCAACGTGGTGAACACCGCGTATAATTAAAACATGCCCCTACATTTTCAGATCCCGACCCGATACTTCCAGGACGACGCATCTCGGCGCATTATCAACAACAAAAGCGAATTCGCATCGTTTCTCGAGACAAACATTCTTAGCTATCTCACACTGCGACGCCGTCGCGGCCGCCGACTTCTATGGTACCACTAGAACCCGTCTGTTCCTTCGAATCTCCACAGGAACCCGAGCCTCCTGCACTGTAAAATACGGTCAACCGGGCGGTCGCAACTTCTCGGCATATGGAGGTACGCACATGACGATCTCAAACACCGCTCCTGCCGACACAGCCGCGTTCGCACCATCGATCTTCGTCTCGTGTCCCATAGCAGATGGTCTATTGAACATGAGCGTCGAGACCTTTTCAGGTATCTGTGCTTTTGCCACTTCCGCTTTGTTGACAGCAACGCGGATTATGAACCAGTTAAACGCGATTCCTACGATTGGTGCGTTCTTCCGGCGGAACCAATATATCAGTCCTTTCCTCACAGAAACCATGTAGAGGACAACCCACTAGAGCAGCAATAACGTCGATGGCAAATCTGCTCGACCCGAACCAGACCAAGAAATGCGCAAACGTGATAGAGAAACAAAGTAGGGCAGACTCGGCGATGACACGAATGAAGAAATAAAGATGTGTTGTTGACATGGCGAACTTGCACTGCTGGACAACCTGATAGATGCGTAAAATCAAGGCGCCTGCGGGAGTTGGTGGGAGGGGAAGGGAGACATTCAGCCTCTTGTTTCCTGCAGATTTGAAAACACGGCGTCTTACCTGAAGCATAGGCGTTCAAGAGTGAGGTCGATATCCAGAAGGGTAGGAGTACGATGCCAGGCCCCATTGTCATGTTCACCGAAGCCCAGGTATACGGACCGATCCCAGGGTTCTTCATATGTGCAACTTGAAGATAGATTTGGAGTAGCGTGCAAAGCAGTGCCACGAGCCACAAGAATACCGGGATTATGGCGACCTGCTTTCGTCGCCCGTGGACAACCCAGCATCTGTGAATCTAACAAGAACGTTCAATACCCGCAATACCGGCTCAGAAAATCAGTGCTTTACCAAGACCATATCGGCCAAAAGAATATTTCCGTTTTCCAAAATGCACTGCCAGAACGTCAGTGTTAGTTCAAGATCCTATCCAATGCATACAGCTTACAGCAACGATATTAGCCGGGTCCGGCAGGACAAACTTTTTCCCCATGACTGCATCCGAAGCTTCGACCATGGTCCAGTGAAGGCGCCAGACCGCATGTGCCACATTAAAGCCGAAAATAAGGAACGTAACAGCCACAAGGGGCCAGTTGATCACTTTCCTCCTCTTCCAGCCTTCATCTGAGAACAGCAACCAGCGGAAGCAGGATAAGAGGGTAGCGAAGTAGACACCAAACGACAAAGAGCCAGCGAAGACTACAGATATTTGTTTGTCCAAGGGTGTACCTCCCATGTTGTTTGTCTTGGCTTGAGGAGAGAAGTCGGCTGGTCCAGATGGCATAATCGGGTTGAAGTGCCAGTTTATAAACCCTTTGCGGCATCTTCCAGCTCTGATTATCATCGTAGGCTTCGCAGAAAAATAACAGCCCCGCGGTTGGTGATACTAACGATCTTGTGCTTAAAACAGGACTTGGTAAAATGGGAAAAAAGATCTCTCCTTGTCAGGCCAAACTTCTCAAAGAGCGCGGGAGGTAGGTTGGCTATATTGATTTCGGAATGGTTGGATACCCTCGCTCCGAAGGGTATCCTTCCTCAAAGTCAAATTCCGTTAGAGAAGAGAAAGTTTTGGATGATCGAAGGAAGGATCTTTAGGAGCTAAGAGCCGCTGACCCCGTTGACTTCTCGTGGCATCTGGATGTCTTGAATTGTGCATCATAGTATTTAGGGCGACAGTATAAATCGAGTATAATTCCCTCCATGATGAAGATCACGAGGATCTTGATGGTCAAGGGTTGAAACGCGTTCCTTTGATGATCCTCCTGACCTCTCGTTCCCGCGTTACTTAACAGTTTCCCAAGAACTTAGAGTATAGAATGGAAGCGGGAACACGGAACCAAGCCCTATTTTTCTCGCTCAAGTCGGCCCTGTTGACGCGGCCTTGTCCAAAAGCTTGTCGTTTTCGAGTTCTTGAGAGGAGGGCAGAGTCAGATTGTCCATGTAGAGTACAGTACGCGTCCAACCCAGCGCCGAGGCTGAGAGCCTGCAAGCTCGGGAAAACAATAGCGACCCAGCATCAAACACATGGCGTTGGAGACTTGCCAGTTATTATAGTCTCTACCTCAGAAATTAGTACAACATTGGTAGACAGACTCTCACATACAATTCAGATAAAAAGACGCCCCGACATTCTGCAGCATAGATCAGGACAAATTAAGAGATGATGTTGAGCGTTGATCAATAGGTGATCTGTCAACCTGCTCAAACAGAAGCCGGGAAGTAGTTACAGAACGTCAACCTGCATATATTGATCATGAATCCCCTCACCGCCTTGGGCGGAAACTTTTGAGCCGTGTCCATTGTAACCCGTAGGCCTTTGGTGTCAATTGGCACTAGTGTAGGCTGACGGTTTGGGCGGAGACATGCGATAATACAATGAGGTGTTCACGAGGCTCGACTATTGACACCGCGACACGTCCTAAATGCCTTTTTTGAAGATGATTCAATAGTCAAGGGAGGGGCATAAACACATTTCTATGCGGCCACGATGCCTCTTGAACATCGTTGACTGAGCAAAGACCAGGATTTGATAGTCTGTTCGAAGGAAGCTAGGGTCAAACGCAACATGGGGCATGCATCATTCAAACAAATAGATGAGATACAGAGCAAAAACCTTTGGGAGGGCTGCCAATTGATTATTTGAATATTACCGATACTGCCAAGTGCATCAAGCCCCCTTGTTGGCGAAGATAAGAGACTATGTTCCTGTTTTCATTGATACAAGGCTATAATAAGGTAACGACAGAGAGGGTGATGCTTGACAGAGATTCCCGTTCTCACTTGGTCTTGAGGTAGGTCATCGTTCTGCGGGAACCGCGTTGCCATGATGAATAGCAAGACGCACACTGGTCTCAAAGCGCGATCTAGATACACTTATTAGCATGCGATCGAGGCATGTCCGGCATCACCGAGCGGCCTCTCGCCAAACAGAGTCTGGGGTGTTCCCAACTTGAGATCGTCGGTGCCGCGAGGATGAATTCAATTCATTAGTTCATGGCCTTGGCAGTAGTGTTTCGCTCCCATCACCTATCTCTCGCTTTTCGCTTCCATTGACTGAACACCTGAGTGGAATTCAAGTATGCTAATTGGTTCTCTAATCTTGGGCCAGCGATATCAACACAGATGCCTCGGCTTCCTGATGCAGAATGTTCAGGCACGCGTAGTTTCTCTTGATTCCCGGCTCCCATTGGCGTCCGAGGAACTACCAAACACCCAGGTCAGTTGAATAATCTTAATAGATGGACATATGTTGCGCACGTAAAAATAAACGTTGTTCCAGTCGACACAGTGTCGTCGTTTCGGGCATTGAACATCACTTCCTGTTGCGTGGCAGGAGGCGGTTCATTAAACTTGATTGTCGAAATATCCTTCCCGGCTGTTTCTCGGACAGCTGCTCTGGCCTTGTTCTTCGCCATGCGTATCAAGAACCAGTTAAATGCTATTCCGATAATCGGTGCGTTCTATTCGAGCAAGTTGGTGAGTGGATAAGTCTTCTGATAGAAAAATTTTAACGACTTACAAGAACGCTTATGATGTCAATTGCAAACTTGTCCGTCCCGAACCATACCAGGAGGTGTGCAAGGGTAATCGAGACATAGATAAGACCGGACTCTGCAACGATACGGATGAAGAAGTAGAAATATTTGACGGATGAGAATGATTTGCACTCCTTAGCCGCCTGATAAATACGTCGAATCAAGACAGCTATGAATATACAGAATTTGGCATCGGGACCTGATATCCATAGGAAGCCCTGGTTGAAAACTCACTTGATGAATAAGCGTTTAAGAGAATTGAGCATATCCAGAAGGGCATCAATACAATGCCAGGCCCCAGCGTCATGTTCACTGAGGCCCAAGAATACGGGCCAATTTTTGGGTTCTTCATATGTTCCGCTTGGAGGTAGATTTGAAGCAGTGTACAGAGAAGCGCACCCAGCCATAAGAAGACGGGGATTATGATGATCGACTTCCGCCGAGCATAGACGACCCAGCATCTGTATATCTGACCATTCATATTTCGTGAGGATTAATGCATACATCCATGAAGTGGCGGGCTTACTAAGACGACGTCCGCCAGAAGAACGTTGCAATTCGCCACCGTACACTAATTTCGTACGTTAATCCGTGTAAATGCATGACGAGTTATAGTCATTGACTCACCGAAACAATGTTTGCATATTCTGGTGTGGTGTAAGTTGCTCCAGGGGGGTCGTTAGCCTCGTGCCAGGCTTTGACCATAGTCCAATGAAGGCTCCAGGCCAGATACACCACATTAAACCCAAAGATAAGAAAAGTCACGGTTACAAAGACCCATTTGATGTTATCCCTCAACCGCCATCCCTCATCTGCAAACAATAGCCAGCGAAAGCAGGCCAGAAGAGTAGCGAGGTAGAGGCCAAAGGCCAAAGCCCCTGCGAAGACCACAGCTATTTCTTTGTATAAAGGTATTCCCATGGCCAGCCTTGGGTTGAAAGGTCTTAGTGCGTTGGATGAGTGAGAATGACAGGACTGGAGGATGGACTCTTGATTTATGAAGCCCTTCCAAAACGCTGATTATCATCACCATCCCACCCAGAGATGGTGAAGTATCCTCTGTTGGTGATAAATTAGCCTGTGGGGGAATCATAGGTTATGACAGATTGTGAGATGACACAGCATCTGAGCGAACACAGTACCTCTCCACCCTTGTGTCAAAAATTAGAGCTTAAGAGACTAGGACCGCGGCAACGGGTCCCCTCGTGAAGAAAGCAATGTGTTTGACCACGGACGTATCCTAAACGAATCTCAACATACTCCAGCACCGCTGGCGATGATCAGCGGTTCCTGGAACCTGACCGCAAAGTTAGCATCAATCCAAACACTTCGTGATGCTGCAAGCCAATTTTTAGTGCTACTCCCACAGAGCATGATATCTAACAGCGAACCAGGATCTAACCCTAATTGTTACGATCAAGTTGCCTCGTTCACGGTACCTGTGATAATACTGGCACCACTATTCCCAGGCAGCAGCTAGGCGACTTCCTTTTTCAGGAGACAGCTGGGTCTCAAAGCATGCAAGTCCAGGCATCTCGTCGCACTAGATAGGGTCAAAGTAGGGATCATAGGTTCGAAACCCCGACCTTGGATGTGAGCTGCCTGGATGCGAGTCGCCCTCGCATGGGAAGCCCGTGAATACCGCAACAAACATGTGTGGATTGATCAGCTCCCTCCAATCACGACGACTATCATTGATTCAAAAGCAGTGCAGGTGTGACAAATATAACAGTAGACTCTCACCGGAAGCAATTGGAGCCTTGGGACGAAGCCATCTCAGTTTGTACCTTGGGGAAAAAGTGGATTATATTATCGTGAGAAACCCGAATTACTGCGGCGGAGCCTTGGTAGGTTAGGTGTGTTACTGGTCTCACAAATTGGCGTGTATGAGTGTGTGATAATGAACATCAAGCTTTTTCTCTCGAATAAAATATCTTGAGTATACATAATAAGCTCAACGTACCAAGCTATAAGTGAATACTCACCTTCATAAATCATGATTCCGTCGTCCTGCTTTCCGAATCAAAGTCTTGGGTTCCGGCAGAAAGTCGATGCTACGAACGGCGTTCGTAGTAAATTCAATCGACGTGAACACTCCAATTGTCTTCTCGCCGAACTTTTCAATCCTACTGTGTGCAGCACGGATGAGGATGAGATTGAATGCAATGCCAATCAGTGGGACGTTCTGTCACGAGTGTGATCATCAGTAACTGTTTTCTTGAGTAATTTATGAATGCCATTAGAGAATGCTTACGAGAACACTGATGATTTGAATCGAAAAGTTATCATAGGTGAACCAAACCACAAAGTGCGCCAGTGAAATAGACATGTATATGAATCCTGACTCCGCAATACTGCGAGCAATGAAGCGGAATTGCTTGGCTGCGGCAGACGCTCCCGAACTCCTGGAAGCTCGATACATGCGCTTAATCAGCATGGCTAAATGTTTTATCATAAACATGGTTTACAACAAGGAGGATGGTAGAAAAACTTACTGGTACAATAGATGTTCAGTACTGTAGTTGATCCCCAGAAGGGTATAAGCACAATGCCAGGGCCAAGAATCATGTTCACGTTTGCCCATATATATGGTCCGAGGTTCGGGTTGCGCATGTGTGCAATCTGGAGGTACATTTGTAGCCCTGTGCATACAACGCCACCTATCCAAAGCAAACACGGGAACGCGACAATGCGAAGGCTATTACCATATACAATGTAACACCGATGTATCTTGAGGTAAAAAAAAGTCAACTTTGGTTGAACAGAAAGGAGAGCGGCCTAGAACGTACGAGGACGCAGTCAGCCGCTAGAGCAATCGAGTTTGCAAAGGTGCACTGAGGAGGTAACTTTAGTTAGGTCGAGTCCCCGCTGTCCATCGATCTCTGCTAGTTACCTTGCAGATATTGAACCACATGGGATTGACGTATTGTGCTCCCGGTTCATTTATCAGAAAGCGTATTTTGTCCATAACACCCTTCAAATCCAACGCCGTATAGGCCATAGTCAATACGAATATAAAGGCTGTCACAAAGACCATCGACCAGTTGATGACCTTCCTCTTCTTCCACCCTTCATCCGCGAAAAGTAACCACCGAACGGTGAACGCAAGGGTGGCCAAGTAAATGCCTAATGCAAGAGCAGCAGTGAAGGCGTAAGCTACGTCTTTGTCTGGCGGGGCCGGATAGCCTCCTGGTGGCGTATTTCCAGCCATAGGTCGTGATCGTAGGTAGGGAAGAGTATGTCGCCGGCCCATTAGTGGATTTAAGAGAAGCGGAAGTGAGGTATTTTTGGTTACGTTCGAGATCATCAATGTCAATAATGTCATGAGTCTGTTCAGTGGGAATGAGTTTCTTACGATGTAACGAAGAATTTCAATATAATTAAACTGCGCCTGTCTTCGGACGATCGGAAAGGCGCATCGAAAAGTCAATATCAGTCTTAATTCCCTTTCCATTGCGAGAAGGCTAGTCGATTCTCCTGAATATCCCATCAGATCACAACAACGAATTAAAGGTTAGAAGTCGGTGGGATTATCGTGCCAAAAGGAACATTGTACTCACACGAATGTCAAAGCATTTGCTTATAATTACCACCCTTTGTCGCACTTATTGGAATGATACATGGACATATCCCAAACGCCGCGAGCGCTAGGTACGCCCAAAACACTCGCCATCGTTCGTTGGATACCTCTTATTATCCACACGGGCCTGTCACGGAGGGTACTGCGTAGAACCAGCCGACAATAATGTGTAAAGCCGGGAACGTGGCAAGTGATTGATGAATGGATCCGGTTTTTGGCCGGCTCATCAGAGGTGTTGATGTCGTTGCGAGGAGCTAGAATAGGACTAGGAAGGGAAAGCGGATGGGCAAGGAATTTGAGCGGAGCAAGGCAGTGCGTTGGACACTTGATTGTGCAAATTTAGGTCGGACAAATCCAGGTAGCTGTGGAAGTCAACCTCACCTACCTATTGAGAGTGCAGGCTATCACGGATGGCGGCGAAATCTTTGACGCGTTACTAATGTATATTTACCCAACCTGGTTATTAATAAACTTGAGGCGAGTCTACTCTATTAGAGCATACTTACTTGCGAACCGTTTTCGGCGAGATTTTGGGCGTGGAGCAATTCAGTTTCACTTCAGTTTTCGCTGAAGACTCACTGAAAGTGGAGTCGCAAATATGCTCTATTCAAAAACGTGTTGGTGAATGTCAGACCATCATGACGTTGAACAATCTTTACCTGAACCGCCAGGTCAAGCCGGTCAAGGCCGAGGAATCGGAGCATACGATCCACCGGAGGACGCAGTCCGTCACTCTGACTATCAGAGCCATGTGTCAAGAAGCAGCCCGGTTAATAGGTAGTATAGTCTGTGGCACCAGGCGCTGAAGGGAGCCGGAGGATGCGGCTCCGAGTGTTTTGCTGATCCCACGCACTCGAAAGCTTGAGTAGAGTTGGGCTTCTATGATGGCATGGGCGATAAGCGGGGAAGAATGTCGATGGACCCTGGGTGTCAACTCGAGGACGAACGTGTGGACGAGGATCAGCCGGAAAGGATCAATCACATGTGGACGAACACGTCCAACGGTTGTTTGCACATATGGACAAGGAGCATCACCGCAAATACTATAGCCATAACTAATCTATAACTAGTCCATCTATCTCTCCTTCCTCGTTCTGGGCCATGAACTACATCCGTGGCGCAGTAAACGCCATCTCTGCCCCATACCAATACTACAAGGAGCTTCCGCCAATAAACCCCTCCACCCTCACTGGTGCAATCGACGTCATCGTTATCCAACGACCTGGCAGCGATGGAGACACCGAGCTCGCGTGCTCTCCCTTCCACGTACGTTTTGGAAAGTGGCAGGTGCTGAGGCCAAGTGACAAGAAGGTCCGTAACCTACGATTCGGGTGTTTGACCAACTTCACTGACCGACCGCACTCATGGTAGGTCAATGTGTCAGTCAATGGCCAGCCAATACCTTACAACATGAAGATTGGAGAAGCAGGCGAGGCGTTCTTTGTATTCGAGACCGATGACGATGTTCCACCGGATCTTATTACCTCGCCCATTCTGCAGCCCATAAGGCCCGAAGAGGAAGCTGCTCCTGTTCAGACGGACCCTCCTACAGACCAATTTGGGGCAAAGATAGACCTCCCTTCAGATGACACAAATACACCCGATTTTTTGGACCTGAACGCTGGAAATGGTGAGGCTCGACCGGGGAGAGGAGACGAGGAACCATGCAGGGACGTTAATCTCACACCAAAGCAGCAATTCCACAAGCCCACGTTCCTTCGACACTCGGCGTCACGGAATACAATCCAACAACAACGGCGATCAGTAGAAGAGGCATCCAAGTCAACTTTGGGCCTACCGTCTCCACCAGTTTCCCGGAGTCCAACACCAGAAATGGAGGAACAGGATATGCGGGTTGACGAGGCATTGAAGTGTCTGACTGAAGGAGCCAAGCCCCCAGAGGTGAAATATCACCATGGTAAGTAATTCATTTGATCTCGTCAAGCTATTTTGAATAACGCCCATTTCAGATGTCGCATTAGATGTTGAAGGTTACCACCCACACACTAGAGAAGCTTCGGACCAGACAATCCGCTCATCAGACTCAGTGTTGTTTAAATTCCCCTCGCTCCATAGACGTATGGCTTAATTCCTTATTCACTTCCCCTTCGAATTGCTCATATTGTCCCGCGACACTAGGTACATCACGAATATCACCCTCAACGCCTCCACTCCCAGAAACCCAATCCGCAACCAATTCTACTCACAACTCATCCCCCGCTGATACCGATTCCGATTCCGAAACCAACGAGCCCTCACCATCGCTCAGTCATCCTTGGCGATTACATACATTACGTGCGACATCTGAACCTCCTCCCGACCTCGAAGACCATATTAGGCCTCCTTCCGATGCGGAATTCGGATTCGACAGTAGACTCACACCCTCTAGCTCAAGAACCAAATCTAGCCATGGGCTGAAATTACCTCCGTTACCTGCGTCGTCCCCAAATATGCAAGAGTACTCTTGGGAATGGGGTGCATTCCCAACACCTTCTCCGGTGAAGACTACATTTGGGAAGGGTGGAAGGCTAGATACTGGAATTTCGCGGAAGTCCAAGGCACGAGAATTCGATGATCATCTGCCGAAGGGGACGGTCGACGAGACGGTGTTGTACAGCGGATGTGCGAGATTGTCTGCCAAGGACGGAGAAGACTCAACTTTCTTGTTGACTGTGGATAACGGAAGATTGGGCTTCGAGCTGAGCTTGGTACCACGCTTACTTCCCGAGGAAACCAAAAGTAGAAAGGGGAAAGAGAAGGAGGTTGCGAAAAACGAAGCATCGTTACTTGCAGACTACGACGGAATTGCCAAGCGGTTTGAAGAAGGCAAACTCACGTTTTCAAGGTTTATGCAAGACGAAAGCCTCGTATTAAACCCTGCACTAGCCATTAAGTGGGCTGATGGTCAATATGTGACACGGCAAGGCAATCCTTCACTCCTCGACGCACTCGCACTATGGCGTGCCAACACTCTCAAAACCCAAGCCGAGGAAGAATCAACCAACGAATCCCGACACGCGAGATCGAAATCCGAGCCGCCAACACCAGAACAGAAGGAAGATTCGAATGTCAAGAAAATAGAAGATGAATCAGTGTCAGGGAAGAAGCCACCTTCGTTATCTTGGGTGCAGTGGTGGAGCCGGAGTCGGCGAAGAGATACGGAAAGTGGTCGGCCCACGTCCACCAAAGACAGACCTGTTCTCAGACCTGCTGCGAGTGCGCCTCCACCCGCTGGTGCTGTACGCCATCCAATCTCGTACATAACAGATCCAGCTGACAATATCGGGTGTATAGGAAGTAACGAGGATCCAGACTCCGCCGTTGGCCTCCGCCGAACAGGATCTTGGACAATTATCCGCTCTGAAAATGACAAGGGTAGAGTTGGAGACTACACCAACGTTACCCTCGGCACCTGTCCAAGCCTCGTTGATCGATCAAACACCGAGACCGAGCGCCCAGGTCCCTCCTGCAGCAGAACAACGGCAGCAACCGCCGAGGAAGAAATTCGCAAAGACGTTGAGGTTGACGTCGGACCAGCTTGTATGTCTTTTTTGGTTTCCTATATTGCCCGCGCACATACTGAGGGGAATGCCCCGACCTCTAGAAAACGCTGGACCTCAAGCCTGGAGCCAATACAATCACATTCTCGATATCTTCTGGTGTTATCGCCTGTACCGCGCGTATCTTTGTCTGGGATTATACAGATCTTGTTGTGGTTTCGGATATCGACGGAACGATCACAAAGTGTGTGCACTTGCTCTTTGAAATGTATATGGCACTCACACCACCTGTCACGAAAGGTCGGATGGTCTCGGACACGTATTCGCAATGATTGGACGTGACTGGACACACGTCGGCGTAGCTAAACTATACACTGACATTGTGAGAAACGGGTACAAAATCATGTACCTCACCTCGCGCGCTATTGGTCAGGCAGACGCGACAAGGGGATATCTAAAGGGGATTAAGCAGAATAATTATCAACTCCCTGAAGGTCCTGTGATTATGAGTCCGGATCGACTTATGGCGTCTTTGCACAGGTACGCATCGGCACCGTTTATTTCCATGACAAGACATTAACAGTTGGGGTTTAGAGAGGTGATCATGCGCAAACCTGAAGTCTTTAAGATGGCTTGCTTGCGTGACATACAGAGACTATTTGGAGAACACGCAAAGAATCCGTTCTATGCCGGCTTTGGGAATAGGATTACGGATGCCTTATCGTATCGCAGTGTCAACGTACCCAGCGCAAGGATCTTCACAATTGATTCCACGGGCGAGGTGAAGATGGAGCTACTGGAACTAGCAGGATATAAGTCCTCGTATGTTCACACATTCATTTCCTTGCTAAACGTGTGGTACTGAGCTGATCCATATCTAGGTATATTCATATGACCGACCTCGTCGATCAGATGTTCCCTCCGATCCATAGGAAATGGGCACCTGAATATACAGACTTTAATTACTGGAAGATGCCCATTCCGGAGTACCCTTTGCCCGATTTGGCACCCCCTTCCCCAACGCTTAGCGCACGTTCGGATACATCGAACCAGAGCACGCTCGCTAGGCTCAGGAGCTTCACCCTCATGAGTTCTCGTGCGAATAATATCAGCGGTCCCCCAAATGAAGTCGTTGGTGACAATTCTAATAATGCGGGCGGCAACAAGAACGACTCAAACCGGGATCCCGAGTTACGCCAAATGTCGTCGTTCGAGAGACTGGTCAGCGGATTAAGGCGTAGTGTCAGTCCGAGCTCGGCTTCAAGGTCCTCATATGCGGCCGATTCGGATTCGGAGAGCGAGGTGGATGGGCGCCAGCGTGAGGGTAGGAGACCTAGAAGGCGGAGCATGACGAGTATGCCTGGAAGCCTGGATGACATACATTTTGGTATCGAAGATGAAGAAGACGACCCACATTGGGAAGGTAGGGGTAGGGGTGAGCATGAGGATGGGGAAGGATATGAAGGTGATGATATTGGCGAGTACGATGATGAATCGTACGAAGGAGAAGTGGATGAAGAGATGGCCATTGACGAAGATTTGTTGGCTGCTACGGAGATGAAGAAGATACCTTTCCTGTGAGCTTCTAACGATCGTCGGAGTCCACTATGCTGGACTTGAAGGCGTCTGAGTTTTATTCAATAACACACAGCACGACGGACAGGTTCATTGGCTTAGACATACTGCGTAATGTTATACACTAGCAGAAGTTAGCATATCTTTTGTATGTCACACGGTTGCTAAATGTGCCGTTAATGTTAAATAGAGTCTTCCCGGACCTGAAGGATTGGGACAAACACAAACAAAATCATAATCCGAAAGGAGCCAGCCTGCTGTGCGCCCTTTCGCTTCCAACCACCGACATTCCGATTCGACGTCTTCTTATACTTGGTGATTAGGTTCTGTACCTCAAATTCTTGTGAAGATGGACCGTTCACGTCAGCAAATCTGATTGACTTTAAACCTCACATCATCTGATCCTCCAACGTTCTCGACTTCCAAATCCAAATCCAACCGCAAAGTTCAAGCCTAGCCTAGTTCTGGGGAGTTACAAAACGTTCCGTGCTGGTATTATACGTATTACCATTGACCTCCATGAGAAATACGAGCTATTTTCTCCCTCGCTCTATTGTGATACCTATCTGACAGCCGATCGCCTTCCAACTCGGGGCCACCACCACTGGTCTTTTCCAGAGTTATTCTAGCCCAAATGACATTTCGAATCCCATAGGATTACTCAGCTTCAGCTACTCTGAGACTCATATAAACATCTGTCTTTGCTCGCCAACATACACGTAGGACGTTAAACGTTGAACAACCGCCCATACCATGGCCTTACCCCGGATTACGCGTGAATACCAAATTTCGAAGGTACGCGTTACCCTTTGCTCTGCCTGCCTGTTCCCTAAAAGTCCTCCAAGATTGGTTCTTACAGGAGCTTGGTTGTCAAGGAGAAGCCGATCAATCCTCCCAAAGCCCTTGAGGTACTCGTCAAAGTTCACGCAGTTTCTCTTCAAGTGAGTTGCGCGAACTGATACTCGAAGTCCGTAACTGATGCCCGCTGGGTCAGTATCGTGACCTAGTCGTAGCCGGTGGTTTCTACGCTGGCTCAGCTCAGTAAGATCTCCGCATGCGGTTGTCACAACCTTGTGTACTTAACGTCCACCTCTAGCACTCCCGATAATCTTGTTCCATGCTCAGACATGGCGGGAGAAATCGTTGCATTGGGCGAGGGCGTCACCGACTGGAAAGTCGGCGATCGCGTTTGTGCCAATTTTGCCACTGATCATGTCTATGGAGATACAAACTTCAACATTCAGCAAACATCGATGGGTGGTCAAGCACATGGCTGTTTGACGCAATATCGCACGTTCCCAGCTCACGTGCGTATGAGGCCTTCAACTGGAAGGGGTTCATCATTGACTGATGCACAAATAGTCGCTTGTCAAGTTCCCCGAGTTCTGGAGCTATGAGGAAGCATCAACACTGCCGTATATTCATTCCCTGCTCACAATCTTAAATGAAGGTCTAACGACAACTTAGATGTGCCGCTTTAACGGCGTATAACGCTTTGAATGGACCCAGGCGCGTCAAAGCTGGTGACTATGTTCTAGTCCTCGGGACCGGTGGTGTTTCGATGTATGTGCCAAAGGCTCAAAGCTCTTCGAAGGGTTCCCAGGAAATGACCATTGAATACCCCCAGTTTCGGTCTCCAGTTTGCGCTTGCATCAGGCGCCATTGTCATCGCAACCTCGTCGTCAGACGAGAAACTGAAAATCGCTTCGAGACTCGGTGCTCAACACGTCATCAATTACAAGAAAACCCCTGATTGGGACCAGGAAGTTTTGAGGATAGTATGTATTCAGCTTTATTTACATGAGCATGAATTTTTGAATATGCTCACTCTACGTCTGCACATGTAGACCAACGGTGTGGGAGTCGATCACGTTCTAGAGGTTTGTCCCACTTGCCCATGCTTTGTCGATAAACCTGGGACTGTCTTTCACAGGTTGGTGGCGACGGCACTCTTGCCCGAAGCATTAATGCCGTACGAATGGCGGGATACGTGCATGTAATTGGCTTCGTATCTAAGGTCATAACTTGTCATACTCCGAGATATTGCCTTTCTGAGTCATTCTACAGGATAAAAGTGATATCAATATTGTCGGTCGAACCATCAGAAAAGGCATCCTTCTCCGGGGCATTCAGATAGGGTCTGTGGAACAGTGAGTTTCCTGACTAACGTTCCACTAATTCGCGAGATTGACAACTCATCAACTTCAGGTTCAAGGATATGGTCAGGCTGATCATTGCCAACCCGGAGAAAACCAAGCCTATTATCGATAGAACTTTTTCATTCGACGAGGCCATCGACGCTTATGCTTACCTGGAATCGCAACAACATGTCGGAAAAGTAGTGATCAAGGTTGCCTAAAATTCTTACGCTGGCTGCAACGCCTCATCGCAGCATTTGCCTGGAGGACTCTTGTATTTACACATCGTTCACGTCGAAAGAAACAATCACAAATCAAATCAATTGTTTACCCTAACCTCTATGGCCACCTCTCGGAGTGTATTACAAGAAGTTGAGGTTATAGGCTCCGCGATCGCCTTCCGTCTATTTGAGCCTCCTATCCAGTACCGCGAAGGTTTCAACCCACGTAGGCGGAATATTCGAGTGCAGGACGTCTCACCATTGGTACAAGCAGAACTCCTGACTACCAAGTCAGACCAGTCGGGGCCAGTAAGATGGTACCAGTAACCACTGTGTCGTCTATGCCACCACTGCCTCATCCTCAGCAGCTTGAACAAAGAAAGACTCAGCTCATTGACAGTGACAGCTTGCTAGTGTATGCCAGTCGCGGAGTTTGAGTTTTGCGTACTCAGATAGCATCAACAACATGGGAGTTGGGATACCCTTTTTGCACATGATGACACAACTGGGTTACAACATTGGTTTCTTTATCTCTCGAACAAGATTATTCAGCCCAGGCTTCTGAAACCTACATATATATATGCATTGGTGCGCTTCTGAAATTATAACCCCTCGTTCAACTCAGGCAGCCATTGCGACATGACATTGCCCAAGGCCACTCGTCATTATCAGCTCACAAAGGTACTGATATCTCATACTTCTCCGTCATAAAATGTACTTACATCAAGTCCCTGCCCTTCAGGTGGGCACATACAGGAACCTTCAGATCAAAGAGACACCTGTCAACCCACCCAAAGCAAATGAGGTCCTTGTGAAGGTTCATGCTGTCTCTCTTCAGGTAATGTGCAGCCTGTCGAAGTGGGGGCAGCTTAACGAAGTTCACCTTGTCCTACAGTATCGCGACCTGCTGGTCGCCGCTGGCAAATACCTTGCTCCGTAAGTCTCTCAAGTCGGTATAAAAGCTGAACTAGATTAACTAATTCTACATAGTTGCGTTGACCAGGTTGTTCCATGCTCGGACATGGCTGGAGAAGTCATCGCTATAGGAGAAGGCGTTAAAGACTGCAAAGTCGGTGATCGTGTCTGCGCCAACTTCTCCACAGACCATCTTTATGGGGATACAAACTTCGACATTCTGCAGACGTCGTTGGGCGGTCAGGCACATGGTGTTTTGACTGAATATCGCACTTTCCCTGCACATGTATGCGTCGAGTCTTTGGCGTCGAATTGCCAGTTTGTAACGACCGGATATCTAGTCACTGGTCAAGTTTCCCGAATTCCTCAGCTACGAGGAAGCGTCAACATTGCCGTATGCCTCAGTTCCACTGTGCAAGAACGAGATGTCGATTTGATTCTCCTGTAGATGTGCCGCCTTAACTGCCTATAATGCCCTTCATGGACCAGTTCCCGTCAAGGCCGGTGACTACGTTCTTGTTCTTGGAACCGGCGGAGTGTCCATGTATGCACTTTGCAGTTGTTTCTATCCAGGATCTCGCTCACGGCGTGTACCACAGTTTCGCTCTTCAGATCGCCGTCGCATCCGGAGCCGTTGTTATTGCAACTTCTTCGTCAGACGAGAAATTGAAGACCGCAGCCAAGCTCGGCGCTCAACATACTATCAACTATACCAAAACCCCGGACTGGGACCAAGAAATCCTAAAGATCGTATGTTCTCAGGATGTGGTGACAAGATATCAATTTACTCACAAATGTTCGTAGACAAAAGGAGTCGGAGTTGATCACGTTATCGAAGTTAGTTTTCAATTCTATCTATCTAACTCATACTAAGACCTCGATGTGTAGGTAGGTGGCAAGGGTACTCTTCCCCGGAGTATCAACGCGGCGCGAGTCGGGGGTTATCTGCATATGATTGGTTTTGTCGCCAAGGTTCGAAGATAGCAGAATATATGTTGTCGGCTTCCTAACCACAAGCATGCCATAGGAACAAACCGACGTCGATATCATTTATCAGGCTATCGGCAAAGCCATTGTCATGCGAGGTATTCTAATAGGTTCTGTGGCTCAGTAAGTAGCTACGATTGACCAGTGCTAGTAACTTAACGTCAAATTTTCGCTTTTTAGATTCAGAGATATGAACCGTCTCATTGCTGCTAACCCGGAGAAAACGAAGCCCGTCATTGACAAGGTCTTCCCTTTCGACAAAGCCATAGACGCATATGCCTACCTGGAATCGCAACAACATGTAGGAAAGGTGGTGATCAAGGTTGTCTGAACGTCCTCGCTTGTGTTCTCAGGTTCCTTTAGTATGCTTATTCGACTACGTAAACATAAATATATATAATAGGTTATGCGCCATGAGTATCTCAAGAAGGCTGACGGGTTGCCACAACATCGAGAGCAATGTCACGATCCGTTTCCTCATCTTTCTGAGGGCGAGAGAACAGGGAAGGTACGAAGACAAGTAGGAAATGTAATACTTCGTTGAAGCTATTGGCAATCATGACAAGGGATAGAATCTGCCCAAAGGTCCATGTTTCGTCGCCATCTTGAATTTCAAGATGGCTGTTCCTCTTAACCTGGCAGAGATAATCCTTAATCAGTGGCAGCGTCATCTCACTATGTTTCAGTACTCACGTATAGCTCAAGCATGACGACTGCGTAGACACAAGATCTGTGCATTGTTTAGTGTGCGTCTGGTTGTAAAAATTGGAGAGACAGGCCCTACAGAAACAGTATGAACTGGGAGGGCCGTAATCGAGAGGAGCTGTGCCCTTCGACAGGAACTTGGGCTTTGGTCCTGGCCACGAACATGCCGAATAACGATAGTAAATAAATGAGTATGCCAAGGCCCTCTAAGCCAAGAACTATCATCCAGAGGATCCTGAGCCAGAGTACCGTTGCGCGGACGGATACAAAAACAAAAATATACTTAATCTGGTCGTTGCACTTGAGGCTATCCGCAGGCCCGAATGTGGGTGCTGTCGCCCAGATGTATAACGCCCAGCTTTGAAACATCAAAGCAACACAGACCGTAACAAACAACGTCCATAATTTCCGGATAGAAGTGGGCTTATAACGCCCTATAATAGCCCAATGCGTGCATCGGTCACTCTGGTTTACTGAGCACGAAGAGGGCGGACGCACCGGTTGGGAACACCCCAACTCCTAAGAAGAACAGCATATGAAGGATGAATATTGCGTGATAGAGTGTAAGTCTGTGTTGTGCAGTTCGGATGATTGCAGTTACGAGCAGTGCGAACCCGCTCATAGTGGCGTTGGCACGGCAGACATCAATGAGAGGAGATGTGAGTGGTGTCTCCGGTAGGATAGCAATGATAAGGGTAGATGCATAGAGGTTGACGCGAACCTAATACGAAACGCGAGGTCGAGCATGGCGAAGCAGCGGGAGGTCAACGAAGCATAGTTGAACAAACACCACACGGTAGGAACATCTGTTAAACATTACTTATTCCAGGAACTACACAATTCCAGGAACTCACTCCCACGCCAGATATATCGGGGTCGATGTTGAAACAACCTGAACTCATGCGGGATCAAAGAAGGAGAGGAGGGGGTTCACTATGGCGGATTACAGAAGGAAGACACAACGGGCAGTGGAGTCAACCTGCTTGTCGCTCTATGTATGTAGTTTGTTTGAGATCCATCTGACGTTTAGCGAAGGGGTATGTTCCTGAATGTCAACTTGGGAATGTTGGATCCCACCTTTGGGCAGTGCCTGTTATGCTTTCCCTGTGACAGTCAATCGATTTGAGCGCGCATTGTCAAGCAAAGATGCAGTTAAGGCGCTTTGGACAGCACATGTACGCCATATATTTGTCTTGAGCCCTGGAATTGCCGTCTGTGTCTGGTAAGTGTAATCGCACGCTAAATCTTCACTAGGAGTATGGGACGAGGTGAGCCAGAGCTCGATCCTCATGACAACAAGTGTTAATCATTTTGAATTAGTCTTACATAAGTTTGAGCGCTTTTTCAAGTCCCGAGTTGGTGGGCCGTGCTTTCCTGATGCTACTCAAAACGGTCTTGACGATCTCAGAGAATGTGCGGAATGGAACATGCCACGGCTCTCTAGCTGAGAGGGCACTACCATAGTTGATCCATGGTCCCTGTAGCCGGAGTCATGGTCGTGGTTATGAGAGCACCCTTGGAGTACGACATCTCCGTTGCTTTTCACGACAAGGACCGCACAACCGGGAAATATGAAGGCACCGTACCATAAGATCTTCAGGTCAAGAGCGTGGGCCCCTCGTGGAATGTTTTAGTTGACTTAAGTACTCTGAATGCTTCGAAGAGCTCTTGTGTTTAGCGGAACGACAGGCAAGTAATGTACACGGATATGAGTCGATATCCCAAGGCATGGGGAAAGATAAACGCCTTGTGCATTTCAACGACACTTGTGATCAATTGTAATGCCGAAGCAGGACTCCGCCCACGACTTCCTCATCCACGCCTTTCTGAGCACCGGGTTTGATGGGTTGCAGTCCACCATAAGCCATGACTCTGGCCTTTCCATATTCGCCGGCAGTGGGGAATTTACCATTTAGTAGACGGGATTCGGAGGCACTGGTTTTCTGAACAACGGGACTCTCCGCAACAGGCTTGAACACAGTGTCATCATGGGCACTGCAGAAGTAGAGAAGTCCAACGCGAGCCTTATTTTGCTGATCCAACGGCGGTTGGCGCACTCTTAGGGTACAAGGTGAGATAAAGCGATCGAGGAAATTGGTCTGGCCATACCGATGGATAGTCGGCTTGTAATATCCTCCCGTGAGGAATTCAACAGCCTCTCCGATGTTGACGAGCTGCCCCAGCATCAGTTCCAATTCCAGTGAACAAGGATAGATTACTTACGACACCATTCTCAACGTGTTTAACCCATTTCCACTGACCATCTTTAGTGAGAATCTGGAGGGCGGAGACTGGTTGACTGAATAACAGCGTCAATGTCATGAAATCTGACGATGAACGAAGTCAAATAAGCATCAAATACGCGATATTAGTCGAATTCATACAGACCGGTGTGCCCTTTCAACCAAACACCGCCGGACTTGCTCTCGTCTTCTTCCGGGCGAGGGAAACTATTCAAGGCTTTAGTTGTCTGAGCCAGTAATCGCCAGTGCCGCTCACTATTTGACAAATCGCACTAGAGGTGTACTCTATTCAGCAGATGCGACAGGACGATTGATGCAAGGCACCTACGGAATGTTTCCGCGTTGGCAGAGTGATCGTGCATTTGGATGAAATAGTCCTCATCCAATTCTAGGCTCAGAGCAATGAGACTACCTCGACGTCAGCGACGCGGACAGCATTCGGATTCAACGGAGAACAGACCGAAGAAGGGTATTGATAATATCAGAATGAATCTGTTTGGCGAAGGCATCAATCTCAGGCAAGAATGGTCTCAGCGGTGCTGGGTGATCGCCATCCAGAATTTCTCGGAAGTTCACTGCAGAAGGTCAGAATGTCATGAGCTTGACTTTCCTCAAGCTAAAGTGGGTGTTGCCTACTATTATATTGTTCGATCTGGTCCCGAACACCTCCAGCGATGTGCTAGAAATTCGATTCGTTTGCCTCCAGGCCCTCACACAAGGGCTCGATCGCTTACCCAGAATTTGCGTGGCTTGTACCCACGATAAGTTCCAGTTTCTCTCATTCGGCCCATATATTTCTGCTTCTCTTCCTCGCTGACGTGCTCGACAGCATAGTCCGAGAGGTCGAACATCCTCGAAATCTGGAAGTCATCAGTTCTGGGTCATACTTTCTGATGGAAAGACATTAACCTGCTCAGGGGTAGCCCCATGATTGACGACAAATAAGAAGCCGTCGTTCTTCATGGAATCATGAACCTGTTTGACGAGGCTCTTGCGTCCTTCATATGTCTGTGCCTTGGACAAATCGATAGCAGCTAATTCGGCCCAATCCACTGGCGGAAAGCAGAAGTTTGCTTAGCATAAGCGTGACTCGGAGAGTCTACAATGCCGCACATACAGTTTTCCTTGGTAGGCTCAGCATGAACAAAGTGAGGAACTGGGGGTGCTTGAGCTTGAATAGTCATCTTCAGACGACTCACGATCGGAGGCTAGGGGGGAGGGAGAGTGAGTAATATCCATGTCCTTTTTAACCAATTTTAACGCGGCCTTGAAGCAAAAATGGGGAGGGGATCAGTCATCTGAGCTAGGGTGCATTTATACTAGTTTCCACTCTCCAATGACATTTGGAGCGTTCACAGGGGACTGAGGCAAGCCTTCAACATTCCGCCGGCACACCCATGCTTCGGGAAGTTCAGAACCCTACTGACTATATGGGGGTGCCCATGGCCATCGGTAACACGGTGAACATTTGGCCCGAACATCTGTTAGCCTTGACTCTGGAGTGACGAGTGGAATGTGGGGGGGTGGTGGTGGTGGTGTTATTTTAGGTGGTTTCAGTGCGTTTCGATAGCTTGTTGAAAACCCCAAATATCGTATGGTTGGACTCTGCGAGCCAAAATAATGGAGTGAGAAAGTGGCCACCAAGGTAATGTATAAAGATGAGGGGTGTGAGTCCACCATTACATAACCTCCCTGAGACGATATTTCCTCATGGGTATTGCGCAATGCTAGGACGTAGCTCAGTGCATAACTCACCCGGTATATCACAGCCATGGCGCATACACGCGCATATCCATTAACCGGTGCTCAACCGCATCTGCATCCGGGGAAGGATTACTTGCGGGCCGATGAAAATAGATTGGGAAGTGCGAAAAAAGTCTACAACAAAGGTTCATTCGTGCCATAAATAAGACCATGGGATGTGGAAAAATGAAGCAAAAATCATATGAGAGACTGATCGGTGTTAGACAAGTATTATGGTCACTCGAATACCCGGCTCTGTGGTCGTGTACTGTTCATATTGCCACCGTCAAGGAATATCTTGCTCAGCGGACGTGCTGGCCGTTCCCGCCGCTTCCCAGCGCGCATGCTGCGAATGGCTTGGTCAAGGTCACCGCGACCAACGGATATCTCGGGTTGGGTCTGAGCAGGGGGTATGTGTGGTGGCTTCAAGCCATGATTCGCCACAGCCTGAGTGTTCTTGATGGTCTACAGACATGGTAAGTAACGTACGACAGGGAAAGAGGGGCATGACTGACCGGTTCGGAGCTATCCTCCGAAGGAGCAGGTTCATGCGTGATTTTGGGTGCTGCCATAGCCTGCTTAGTTTGGACATCATGCACCTCAAGGGCACATTTCTGGGACAAGGTCATCATGATGACGTTGAGCTTTGTCATATGGGAAGAACAAACCTGCAGCGAAGAAGAAAATGAAGCTACCAGTCCAAAGAAGTCTTCCGGCTTTGGAGCTTCTGGAGAATCCGGATTCTCTCCGTAATATGACAACAAGCATTTCAGTTCCTTGTTCAAGGTCGTACTCATGTTAGTTAACGCTCGGATTGGAGGTTCGACCTGTTGGATAAAAGGCTGAAGCTAAATTGAGCCTTCGGCATACTATTATAAAACGGAACACGAATACCTCCATAACCTGGACAAAACGGTCCTCTACATTAATAGACCGAAGCTCCTTGATGTTCCTCACTTCTGTCTTCACGTGAGAGAGGCCGGAGGCAAGTTGATTTACCGACTGGAAAAGGGGTTGCGCAGATACTATATGTATGGCAGTCAGTCAAGCATCTAGTTGTGTGGGGACAACGAACCTCGTGCAGCGGCCTCAAGGTTGGGCATCTCGTCAATGAAGGTTGCCAGAGAAGGATCCGCACGCAGAAGGACTCGGGCCAGGTAATGTAACAACGTTGGGCAGTCTGGGCCTCCGCGAGCAGTTCTGGTTTCCTTCAACTGCAAGAGCGGTTGAGTGGAATACAGCGCTTCGAACGCAAGACACAAACCTTGAGTAGTGCATCCAACTGGAAACCTAAGGCACCTCCGCGAAAAGTGGATCCGTTCAAGGCGTTGCCAAGTGTTAGAACGACCTATCAAAGATCAGGGAGGTACATATAAGTCAGCTATGGCTGGTTCACACCTGTAGAACTTGCTTGAATTTTGTCGAAGACCTGAGTTCACGGGATGCATTTCGGAGAATGTTGAGTTCTGGTCGGATATCCTCAATATCGAGCTCGAGCTTGCGGCGATACAGCATGCATCCCAGACGCTCCTTAAGTCGGGGTATTGTCATGATCTAGCACGATATTACTAACGCTGTGTCTGATTATAGAATAATAACTGACTTCACTGAAGTATTGATCCGCCTTGGAAAGCTTGGACACGTCACCAAATCCTCGGATCCTCTCGGCCTGATGTCACGAGGGGATCAGCTCCAGAGCATGGACTAAGAAATTCCACGCACCTCCTCAAGTGTAGGAAGCTGCTTGCTAATGGCCTTCAGATCATCTACCGAAAGCATGGTGTCATCAACGCTCAGCAAAGCCGTCCTGATCTGCGAAGAGTTCATCTTAATCATAGATAACATGATCCCTTATGTACAATTAGGATGGGTAGCCATTATAGAAGACCAATTGAGAATACCCACCGATGTTATTTGCACGTGTGATATCTAACAAGGTAGTTACATTCTGCTTCTTCGCCGATGCTGCATTGATTTGAGATGGAGTATTTGGTGTGTTATCCAATGTGAAAGTCGCCTCCAAGTCCCCAAAATCGAAATCAATGGTTGTCGAAAAGTCGTTCCAGACAGTATCGGTGAGATTCGTGTTACTCAGTTTATTCCAGAAGAAAGGTTTAAGCTTCTTCGCAGGCTTGCTCCGCACTTTCAAATTCTTGAATCCAAGAGGAACGGGTGGTACAAGTGGAGGGGGAATACCTGGGGCCGCTGGCGGTGGTGGCGGTGGTGGGGTGGGCGGCACGCCTGAAGACATGGGAGGAGGAGGTGGTGGTGGTGGTGGCGGTGGCGGTGGAATGCTTCCAGTTGTTGGCGGGGGTGGAGGAGGTGGTGGGGGTGGAGGCGGGGGAAGCGCTCCAGACGATGCAGGCACGGGCGGGAGAGGGGGTGGGGGAGGTGGAGGTGGAGGGCTAGTCGGAGGTGTAGGAGCTGTAAGAGGTGACTGTAGGGGAGGCGGAGGCGCTGACTTCCCATGGCCGTTCTCAGTAGGGGGAAGCATTAAAGCTCTCTTGAGCATCTTTCCCGGAGGTGGTGGTGGAGGAGCCTTCGCCGCCTTGAACTCTTGCTCCGTCTTTGGCTTGACGGCCAGTCGTGTTTTCAGTTCAGCGATGTCCTTAGTCAGCTGCAAAATCTGTTCGTCCTTTTGCGTTAAGCGTTCGATGGCTCGGTTCGCAATCAATTCGGCGTCCAGCTGGTCCTCCTTGGAAGCCTCCCTAGCTTCTTCTCGCGACAGGAATCTCGTATATACAGATTCAAGAGCGCGCTTCAAGTAGAGAATCTCCTTATCCTTAATGCTGATCTCGGATTCCAACTCTCCAACCTGTACAGGTGTTCTGTAAGCAATTCTATAAGATGGAACATTACACCTACCCGAGTCTTCAGCTTTGCAATTTCGTCCATAAGCGCATTCCATTTGGCTCTATCACGTTCGCGTTTGGCGCGTTCATCCTAATAGCGAAAATTTAGTTTCCGCTAACGAAAAGTGAAATTAACTCACAGCCTCCCGATCCTCGCTAGGATTCTGAGCTTTGTAACGATCCAACTCCGTTTGGAGCTGAAGGACTTGCTTCTCCTTTTGTACCAAGCGTTGTACAACCCCGTGGAAGTTTTGTTGCGACTAATACGAAAGATCAATCGGATTGTCGCACTCCTAAGACAGTGAACCCTACCTCGTTACCACCCTTCCCGGGCGACCTCTTCTGTGGAGCTGAAACGTTCAATGGTAGGGCCTTCAGGGTGTTAATTTCAGCCAGTTGTTGTTCAAGCTGCTCGCGTAGACGAGTCCTCTACAGGCTTATGTGGGCACCACTTCAGATCAGTGACGGAAAGGGAGGCGCACCTCGTCACTCAGCTCTTCCACCTTGTTGCGTAACGACTCTAGCTCCTCTTCAACAAGATGGGAGGAGACTCGATTCGAGGCTTCGTCAATATCCAACTCTTGACCAGTAATATGTTGAACAGACGTAGCGAAGCGCTTAAGGAAACCATGCCAGCTTTCGCCGCTAGAGGACATGTCAGAAACGGTATATCTAACTATTTATAATAGGTCCACTCACAAATTGTCCAACAAAGAAGCCTGTTCCACAAATCGGTCCATGATCAAGAACATGTCAGCCTTCGTTTGCCTATTATCGTTGAGCCTTTCAAGCCAGATTGAAGGTAGAATCACTTACATCCCAATATCCTTCTGCAGTATCTCTGTATAGTGCTTCAAGATCTCCACCATAATCGGATACAATTCCCCGTGTTGTTTCGCCAGCTGAATCAAATCCTGTAAGACTACTTCCGAATCTGACCTCGACCGTTCATGACAATGCCCTCTGGCATTCTGCGCCATCATCTCCCGCATTCGGTCCCTCATGTCCTCTTCATCTTCAAACTTCTCTTCGGTGTATACATCTAATTGGGTTAGCAGGGTATCCGGTGGCTTGACGTATCTCAAGGCCTTCGCAAGAGGTCAGAACCGGGGGACCTAGAGAGGAAGAGTGAACGTATGAAGGACATACAACGATGATCTCATTCAAGCCTCTCCTTCCCAGCTCCTCTCGTAACATGATCCTCTCCTCCAACGACTCGGGGCAATTTGTAATGGCATTTATTAGCGTCATAGCCGCGGTCCTCGCCTCCCAAATTCCGTCCTGTTCACTCCCATATGAAGTCTCGCCATCGCTCTCAATACCATTTGACAACTCCGGAAGACGCAACGTCCCAATCAAAGTCTCGAACCGAAAGGACTCGTCAAACGCGATACGAAAGTCTGACATTGCCGCAAGCACAGCTTTGTGGCCTTCATTGACGGAAAGGAAGCATATAGCGGCCAATAGTTCCGAGGCGAGCGTTTGTATCTTGACGGAGGAAGTATATAACGAGTAGGAGATGTAGGTGATAACAACCGGCGATGCCAGCACTTCTTGGAAGCCAGGCTGCAACGACGTCAGACAATGTACCACAAGTAGGTCATGGAACCCCACCTCAGTATTGAGAAGTACGCGCAAGCATTTTATCACTTCCAATAACACGGTCGTCTCAACGTCACTCAGAGTTTTCTTTTTCCCTCCTTTACCCACCAACTTCGCGAGCAACGCCGCCAGCGCCTCGAGTCCCTTCTCCGTGATCACAAAATCCTCAATGAACGCGAACTTGGCCGTGGACAAGTGCACGCGAAGCGATATGAGATGCTTAACAAGTTTATGGTCCGACGCCTTGCTACTCCGAAGAGGGGTGATGTACCATTGTGCTGTCTCCTTCTCATTTGTCGGCGTTGTCTTGTCGCCCCCAGACGAGGTCCACCAGCTGCTCCATAGACCACCGGTACTCTGCGGTTGAATAGGCTGAGCATCTTCCACAACCCTACTCATCTGTGCCTTGCTCTTTCCCTGGGGGGAAGCCGTAGGTCCATGGCTAAACTCTCCACTCGTCCTGTTAGTCTCTGAGGTCACAACAGGTTGAGCCGTTGTGCCTGAGCCCCAATTTGCTATCGAAAACCGACGCATAATGCCCGAATCTCCAGTCAACTGTGGTACGAGTCGCGGTAATAGATTCACAGCACTTGAAGGTCCATACGAGGCGGCATGGGATGGATTTTGCCTGTTTCCAGCCTGCTTGGGCGGGCTGGATTGGGTTCCACCTTTGGTTTGGCGGTTGGACTGCAGCAAGTACTTTTTGCGGTCCATCGGGAGTGCATACATAGAACTGCGCTTGTCTCCTTTGAGCCCCAGTTCATCCTGAGAAACATGTGAACAATGTATTTTATTTCAATAAGCCATTCTCACTTACCAGCATCTTCTCAAAGGAAGCATCAAAATCTTCTTCGTCGTCGCTAGCCTCAACCGATGCTCCAGAAAAAATAGATGACCCCGTATGTTGTTCCACGAGTTTCGGCTCACTTACGCTCATCCGGCTGTTCGTAACTCGGATAGCGCTGTTGCGATTGGGTGGCGACGAAGGAGATGGTGAGGTGGAGCGAAGCCATCCGTCAAACATGCTGGATAACCGACTCTGGCTGACAGAACCAAAACGTTCTGCTCCATTCGCTGGCGTTGAAGGCGATGGAGGCTCCGCAGGCTTAACCTGACCAGCGATTTTGGCTGTTCCTTCGTCTTCTCCATCCTCTCCGTCCTCTTTCTCTTCATCTTCCTCCTTGAGAGCCTTCAACGTCCCTTCTGAGGGCTCCATCGACAAGGAGACCCTCCGCGAACTGGCTCGACGATACCATTCGTCAGGAACACAAAACCTGAAGAAGCGCTTGGCGGCGGGCGACTTGAAGGGATTAGGACAAAACGGAGAAACCACAATATTGAACAAATTAGACGTTTCCGGTAATCGTGTGGATTCTGAAACCACCTGTCAACTATGTGCGCTAGAGTGAAAAGTATGAACATACTTTCAGTATCCCCTTCAACCCAAACCTCTTCCACAACATAACTAATGCTCCCACCTCCGGGTACTGGCAAGGCCTTGACCAATCCCAACTCCTTCAAAACCATAACAATCACCTCACTAACCACAGTAGTCCGCCCAAAGAACACCCGATATTGGAATTCATCATGAATCTCTGGGACGCGCAAGAACGACAAGGACAGGGACAGAGCAGGATGGAGCGAGACGAGCCTCAAAACCGGGGTATGCAAATGCGACGTCAGGGGGAACGCAGAGAAGTGTCTAGACCCGCCAACACCATTCGATGACGCGGCCACCAAGGGTGCAATCTTGTCATTGGGATCAACGAGGCCTACACGAACACGAGCAAAGCCGAGTTGGACGATACAATTTCAAATACATCAGCAACATGAGGGAAACCAAGGCATTAAAAACTGACCATCACCCAAAGCCGTGAGCTCATCCTCTTCCCAGGGTCGCCCACTCCTTTCCTCCCTAATCTTCTGCAATGCCCAACCCCTGTCTTCCAGATCTTGTGCTTCGCCTAATACTTCCCTCTTCACCTCCTCTATCTTTGTCAAACGTTCAATGACATCCTGAACCTTTCCTTCATCCGAGGGTATTTCCGCAAAATGTAGAGAGCCAGTGACGAGTTGAACGGGTACAATTAAGGGCTGAGAAGCCATTCTCTGGTATATTCAGCGTAAGGGCCTGGATAGGTATACTGAGGCCCGTTAACGTGTGCTTCGTTGCTTCGTTTGTTTATTCTTGCCCGCAGCCAAGTGGTAGTAGAGTAACCTGGAAGGATTGATATATGCCTGCCTTTGATAACGTGAATCGCCCTCCCTCGACCGAGTCACCGGAACTTGGATTTCCTCCTTGTGATTGAATTCGGTTTCCAGCAGACACCAGAGTGGTAAAGAATAGGAAAAGCTAGGCTGTGTACAACGGAGGATCTATGGGCGAAATGAAGGGTGGCCTCTCTTGTCAGGTCATTTGGTCATAGAGACCCGCCACGTGAATGCTTGCCTGCTGAGACAGACCAAGTAGGCAATCCGACAGTTACCACGCGAAGCTAGGCATACTTGTATTCTCTCAGGCATGGGTATCGATTATATATCTACATCTATTATACATGAAAGAAACTATGGTAGTGGAACATACACGTGCAGGTTTATCAGAGCGAGATAAGTAACAGAGAAATTCAACGGATTGTGATTATTTTCAAAGTCCGGAAGTCATCGAGGAACCCTCCAGGTTCACCGAAGGGTGAACCATGTAATAGACACGAACATTTTCTCCCTCCAGTATTGTAGACGATTCTTGAGTTTCTGACGACAGAAGTGATTCCTGAACATCACCCTTGACTTCCATGAGAATGCCGTCCTAGTAAGAAAGAACCGGATCAGCTTCAAGCCACGATTTAAAAGACTTTCATTAACCTTGACCATTTTCCTCAGAGCCTTCGTAATCAACTCCTTCTCATACTCCAGCTGATCTACATCATCGAGATCCTCCTCCTTCGACTCAAGGTACCAATCGATAAGGTCATCCTTGTCAACGCCTTTACCAGTTTCCCTTTCCTTTTCGGATAGATACATCACAACAAGGCTCTGGATTGTTATATATTGATCGTGCGTGATCCTCATGCGTGGCCTTTGTGGTTGTTGTGCTGGTGGTTGGGGCGGCGCTGCACTAGGAGCACGAGAGGATGACGAGGATGCCTGAAGACCGGGAGCGTTACCATTGATAACTACGCCATCCACCGCCATTGAACTTTCGTCTATGGCTGCGGAAGACATCTGAACGTCTTGGCTTTCACCATCTGTTTGGTTCTGTGGACGATCACCCTCGAGCTCTTCCTCGTCAAAGTCAACATCGTCTTGCTCGACGTGAATGATTGATTGCCGAAGAAGGGTATATGCCTCGCGAACGAAAGCAGGGGTGATCTGCAAAAGGGATCAACCCGAGGTCCAAATAATTCAGCGCACATCAAACGTACCTCATTTGTGCAATTCGCTCTGGCGATAGCTTCGCTGAGACGAATCATACTCTCCAACTGGCGCACAGTGATGCGGTATGAATTTCGTCCGGTGCCCGAAGCGTCATCTTGCCGCAGAATACGATACTTCTCCACGAGAACATCGGCAGCTTCTCGTGTGAGCTATGATCCTTCATCAGAACGTACTCTCACAGAGGTGGGTCGGAGGCTTGCCTTAGGGTTAAAAGTCCTAGCGTACCGAATATATCGCTGTAGGGTCTCCGTGCTAAACTCTGGATTGATGGCCTCGTCCTGGAACCTATGCACGTTGACAATATGCTTGGCAATATTCAGATCAGTCCTCTCGTCGCACTCATCCAAGACCACAAAGAACAGATCAAATCGACTCATGATAGGCGCACTCATTTGCACATTGGCACGGAGGGACTTTTTCCTGTCGTAGCGGCCGCCAATAGGGTTAGCCGCCGCGAGAATGGATGTACGAGCGTTAAGAGTGGCATGGATGCCAGCTTTGGCGATGGAAATGGTCTGCTGTTCCATGGCTTCGTGGATGGCGACTTGGTCCGAGATGTCCATCTTGTCAAACTCGTCAATGGCACAAATCCCGTTATCTGCCAGCATGAGAGCACCGGCTTCAATGGTGAAATCGCCGGTTTCTTCGTCCTTGACAACGGCTGCTGTCAGACCAGCGGCCGAGGACGCCTTGCCAGAAGTGTAGACAGCACGAGGGAGGAAGGAGCAAACATATCTGCGGAGTTTATCGGTTATGTCTGATAGGCTAGGTCGATACTAATGTCACTTACTTCAAAAACTGGGATTTCGATGTCGAAGGGTCTCCAACAATGCAGATGTTAATGTCACCACGAAGGTGCATGCCTTCTGGTGTTTGTTTATGGACACCTCCCATCAACTGCAACAAAATACCCTTCTTCACAATTTCATGCCCGTAGACAGTTGGCGCAATACTTTCCACAAGACGAGAATAGATATGGTCCGAGTCGATCATGGCTTTAAGCTCCTCGAATTCGGGTTCAGTCAATGATTGAATGAACGCAAGACCGCTTTCTTCGCCATATTCTTCTTCGCCCCGAATGTTGGTGCCACCCTGCAAATAAATATGAGAGCGCGTTTTCGAGCTTGAGTGTGAGTTAACATACCCGACCATCAGCGTCGTGCACCATGCAAGCCAGAAACGCGGTCTTGTATTGTAAATCACGTACACCCAAGCTCTTCAAACCCGTTACCCCATTTCCTCCAACACCATTTATGGTCGCGTTGCTCCGGAATGCTTCTCGTTGTATCTCGGCCTTGTTACCACCGGGCAATCCGAGTTGACTCACGTCCGGAACAACGATAAAGGTGCCAGTGAAGACGCATTTATCTCCGGCCTTGGCACGTTCGACCATTTCCCCGCGAAGGATGACGTCCAAAGAACGAGGCATAGAGCCAGTTGGGATCTCGGACGGGTTCTCTTGAATCCGAACTTTTTGCCAATCCGTGAACTTCGACGAGTCAATTTGAAGTTGCCATGCGACTCGGTTACCACACGTAGGGTTAGGACAGAGGGAGGGCTGTGACTGTAAGCATAGAACACGAAACATTAAAGCCGCGATCATACCTCTGTGTACTTAAACTGTTGCTCAACGTCATTCACCGTTCCATTGCAGATTTCACAGATGAAGCTTCCGTACAGCAATTCTGGGCGGACTTCACTTGTACGTGTGACGGTTCCGCTGATACTCATAAGAGTACCAATCTTTTCAGTACGGAGATCACGTATACCCGAGACCAAAGGGAGATGATAGAATGCGACATTGAACTCTCGTGACTGAAGATTGGCAGAATCGGTTGTTGCGGCAGTGGGATTGACCTTGAGATACTCGGGTTCATACTCTGCTACGAGGTTCCAAAGAGCCCGACGAAGGAAAGGGAGAAACCGGTAATATTGTTTCTGGATTGCATCGGCGAGGACATCATCGCTCTGCAACAGGTGTCCGAAGTCGACATAGAGCGTTGTCAACTCGTATTCTCGCATGGTATGAATTTGTTCAATGTAGATGAGTTCGCCTTGGGGTTCGTCTTGGTACATGTCGTCGGCACTGGGCGTAGGCGCGAGCTCAACAGTCTCCGTAAATCTACATCACGGTCTATTGCTCAACACAATTCATAACGCGAAGAAACAATCACATACGTTCTAAGGAAGTTCTCAAACGTGTCCGCTACACTTTCACCAACGGCATCCTTGACCAGAGGCACATCTGAATTCTGAACTCTAGGCTTCTTCTTCTTCCTAGCCTTGGACGCCTCAGTCGCCTCCGACGGTCCATCGTCCAAAGTCAATGCATCCGTTGTCCGTCTCCGTGGTGTCTGCGTGCGTGGAAGCGAGTCAGGTTCCGACGGTGCGCTGGGCGGCAGCGAGAGGTCAATCGGGGGTGGTGAGGAAAGCTGATCGGAGTCCATAACAGAGTACAAGAGAGGCACAGTCGACGCGTCAATGATAGAAAATTAGATCGCGCGTATCTATCAACTTCAGGGCAGGCGTAAGCGTGTCGGCGTGACACATACCGCGCGTGACGCAAGTCCATTAGCTGAAGCATGCTCATTTAGTCACAGAATCGCCCTCCGGCCCTGCACCCTGCTATTTCCAACCATGCACGACCTCGACCCCCTCGACCCGGCCTACGTCGCTGATGTGCTTTCGAAACCTCCGTTTGTCACTGTTCCGGGCGTCATAAACGTCCGCGATCTCGGCTCATACCCCTCTACCACTTTCCCGGGTAAGATCACCAAACCCAGGCATCTATACCGTTCCGCAGAAATATCTGGAATTAAGCCGGAGGGTACGTTCGCCAAGCGTATGCTCAGAAAGCCGTATTTATGCCCTTCCCCTTTTCAGGAAAAGCTCTGTTCAAAGAATTAAATATCACCAAGGTCTTCGACCTCCGTTCCGAGACTGAGATCCACAAGTACAACACTCCTCTCCCTGAGATTGATGGCGTCGAGATAATTCATACACCGGTCTTCAAGACTGCAGACTACAGCCCGGAGATGATGGCCAAGTACGTACGTGCTCACTCCCTCCGGCGCAATGTACAGCAAGGCGCATCCATGCCATGTGATTTCCTTCATCTAGGAGATACCAACTTTATGCTAGTGGGAAAACAGAGGTAAGCAAAGCCTTCTATCTCATGACAGGTCTCGGACGCTCATTCCCGACTGTCAGGCATTTATGGAATTATATTCACAGATTCTCGACCATGGGGGCCCAGCATTCGGGAGTATTCTCCGGCATGTGAGAGACAAGCCAAACGAAGGCTGTCTCTTCCATTGCACAGCTGGTAAAGATCGGACTGGCATTATTGCCGCCATCCTTCTCAAAGTAAGGGACGCTATCTGAGACATAACAACCAATCATTGACTCGTCGAGAAGCTCGCGGGTGTAGATGACGAGACGATAGCCAAAGATTACGCCCTGACACGCGTTGGCCGAGAGCCTGCCAGAGAAATGATTATGGCACGCCTCGCAAAGGAGCCCCTATTTGCATCGAACAACGAGGCGGCGCTTAACATGTTCACTTGTCGGTGAGTATCTTGAATCTATTTTTCGGCATTTACTTATGGAAATCTAGGCATGATACAATGATAGCATTCCTTAAGCTTGTAGAGGAGAAATACAACGGTATCGAAGAATATGTAAAGAAATATGTCGGACTAACCGATGAAGATATTTCCAGAATTCGGGATAATATCCTTGTACCCAGCTGTTCTCGCCTCTAGGGCTCCCATTGTATGCAGATGCTTTTGTTGGATTGAGCGGTGTAATGTAGCAATACTTAGCTTCCTGTTCTCGAGCTCGATAACCGTCTAATTAAATGGTATTCGGTATCAATCTTTGTGCAATTAGCTGAATTAATTGACTTGTGGTTCCTTTAGACGAATGCCAGGTAGAATATACATAGGAAAGGAAGGGCGTCCAATCTCAAGAAAGCAGAGCAAGAAATGGGAGACACGAGACAACCAGAAGACACACAGAGTACATACAAAACATAATGTGACATGCCGGGACAGAAAATCATATGAATCAAAATGGATCCGGAATTTTACTCCACACCTCAAACCTTCTTCCCCAGATCAATTGTTGTTCTTCTAGCAGTCATACCCTTCTGTGCTTGTAATCCACTCGCAACACCACTTAATACCGACCCACCAGTATTGGCGTTGACAACCGCACCGCCACCACTCGCACCAACAGCTTGCCCAGTGACTGTCCCAGTGCTCAGCCCACTCGTAACCCTTGCTTTCGGATTCAACGGCGAAAGCGCGCCAGCCCTCCCAAGACCTCCACCAACCACGGGTAGCTCCCCAGTCACCCGCCTCCTCATATTCGGCCGCCCAAGCACCGTCGATCTCGGTCCCGGCTTATCACTAACAACCTCTTTCTGGTTCAAGTGCAAACCACCAAGATCGAGGTCTCGGTCAGAGTAACCAGACATCGACATCGACGCGCCATCACCGCCCATGGCCTGTCTACGAGCTTTCTCGTGTCGGACCTGCACAGACCGGAAATGTGTCAGAAGTTCTTGCCACTTGATTTCTTCGCGGCCGAGCCTAGAGCGTGTCGACGAGACCACGTTCGGTGTGGATTTTGGTGCTATGTGCAAGAATCCAGCGGAGTTGACGGCATTGAGTCGATTACGGAGGGAGACGAATGCTGAGCTTTGCGGGAGGAGCATGAGGATTCCGTAAAGGCATTTGAAGAGATGCGGGTATTTCTCAGGTTCCAAAAGCTGGAGCCGAATATCTATCAATCACGCTAAGTATTGGTATACGAGGGGGCGACGGATCACCTACAGGTGAACACGGGCGATTCAATAAGCTGGACAAGCTTATCAATCTGAACTAGCATTTGTACAGTAACTTCAAGATCCGCACTGAATACTTGTTGAGTCAACAGTATAGCGTGAGCTTCAACGAAATACATACAAAATATATAATAAGCTTGAGGCGTGTTCGTACGCCTGCGCTAGCAGGCACAGCGAGAACACAGACACAGCATTATGGCACCAGGACCTATAAAGGGTTGTAAACAGAGCCTGGCCGTCTTGCTGTTAACAAGATGCTTAGAATATATGGACTTTCAAGGGTAGTGAAAGCATACCCGAGTCTCCAAGCTCTTTAATCTTCTTCTGAAATCGGCGAGCTCGGGAGATGTGATGAGAATGAGGTTCAACTTCTGAACAATAACACTTGCAAACTCGAGGTCCTGTAAAGGCAAAGAGCTATCAGTTAACAAGTACAACGGACAAGAATAAACCTCACCTCTTCCTTCTCGATGATTTCGGCAAACGTCCTATAAATCTTCTCCGTGTTCATGTACAGGCAAAGCTGGCGGATAATCAGGCTGCCCCTAGTTTCCAACAGTCTCCTGTCTGTGCTGAACAACTCCAGAAGGTTATGCATAAAGGCTTTGAAATATCCTTCCTCAGAGAGAGATGATATTTGCGCAATGAGCTGGAGATCGTGTTTGATCACCTATACAGAGATAGTCAGCACATAATCCGCAGAGATGACGCAGAAACCGAGGGGCACCTCTTCTGAACTGTCATTCAGAGTCTTGAGTAGCGCAGGAAACGTTCCATCATCCAGTGTCAGAATCTACTGGCAACGTCAACATCCACTCAACGAGGTCAATACACCGGTGTCAACTTACTTTCTTCGGCGCCTTCTGGTGCAGCATAATTAACCACTCCAACGTGGTTATCCTCGTCTCCTCCCACTCACTCAAAAACTGTATCGTCAACTCATTCACAGTCGCTTGATAATCAAACGGGTCTCCGTCTTCGGCAACTTGGCTCTGCGTCAACTTCTCCCCAGCTTGCTGTTGCTGCTGGCCATTCAAGCTCGTAGTCGAAACAGGCGACGGCGGTCTCGAACCTGATGCGGGTTGGGACGTAGCTTGGGCCGCGGGCTCGGGAGAAACCCCTCGCCTTGCGCTCCCAGAAGCCGCCGCGGGTGCTATTATGGTGGCAGTCGGTGTTGGTGAGCGTGGCATACGATTCGTTAAAAGTGGTGTGTTGATCTTCTCATTCTTGGTTGATGCTGCCGTTGTCGTCGTAGTCGGTGTCGTTGTTGTTGTCGCTGTCTGGTCTGTAGGTGAAGGTAGTGACTTGATCACATCGTATAACAACTTATTAGTCTTAACTGCCACGGTTTGGATCATTGGGACGTGATGCGCGAGGTTGGGGAGGATACAAGGTATTAGGCGTGGTGTGAACGGCACCATGACCTCGTGCGCCCATGTGAGGAATTCAGCCAGCCACCTAAGAGCAGTTGATTGTTGTATTTCATCGTCTGAGAACTATTGAGTAAAGACAAACGAAGGAGATATACAAGAGACATACGTTCATTGTCGAGCTGCTGAATTAAAATCTCGATGATAGCAGCATAATCAATGCGAACACCCTGTCCAGGTATCCATACTGGCAAACAAAAGTTAACGGACTATCATAACCGCATGTAGTAGAATCATACCTCCAGCTCCCCTATCATCCTGTTCAGGGGACTCGTGTAGCATATCCTCACCATTCCCGTTCATCTCCACCGCAGACTCACCGCTATCCACCACGGTACCATCATATCCTTCCATTGCTGCAAGGCGCGCCGAGTCTACACTATTCGTTCGAACCAAGCCATCCTCCGGTCTTCGTATCGACCCACGCTCATCCAAATGTCGAGAAACATAAGTGACATCACGAATCTCACGTAGGAAATCTGACAGCAGATTCTCAGTGGCAATCCGCACATCCTCAGTAGGATCCGAAAGATATTTCCTATAAATAAGTCAGCAAGAATTCAGCGAAAGAGAAAAAACAGACACACAGCAAGCCATCCAGGAATTCTGGCAAATACGTGACCAGCTCCAGCTCAGGCACGCTATCCAGAACCGTAATCCATGATACGAGATAGCTCCTCGTGAAGGGACTAAGCACGTATATCCGCTCCCTCAATAATGGAATGAAGTGCGCCAGAGAGAACGCCTTCCGTGGTCCTTGCTGCCCCTCCACAGAGAGCGTGACCAACACTCCCTGTCTCTCCTCCTTCTCATTCCTCACTTTCTCCGTCTCCGGATATAGCGGGATATAATATGCTGCAGATTCCGCCACAATATCCTTCAACAACCTATCCAGCAACTCCGCTCCATTCTTAACTGAAAGCTCCGAATCAGCTGCAAGCTACAAATAACACAACCCGCTCCGTTTAACCAACGTCCCTTCGTCAAATACAAAGGACACACTCACCTTGCTCAAGGCATCAAATATATCGTTGAAATACACCAACACCTCCCCCTTGGACACCTTCGCAATGTTATACAGACACTCCGCTGAGAAATATCGGATCTTGTTTTCTGGATCCACGAAACAATCGAGCAGCGGTCCAACGAACTTCTCCATGTAAGGGGCGATATCGACGCCCAACGCAATAGCAGTCCCCGCAAGTCCTATAAGTCCCCCATTACGAACATGCAGTTGATTGGTGTTATTGCTGAACATTTCGACCAGCTGGTCGATTATTGTGCTGATTCGTTCTCGGCCGCCCGCCTGCTGACACTCTCGAACTTGCCTAGGGGTATAACATTGAGTTTAGTGAGTAGAAGACAGAAAGGTGGAGATGTTAGAACCATACTTCTCAAGTTCCAGGGCAGCCGCCTTTCGCTTCTCATATATCTTGTCAACGAGCTGCCTTGCAATCGCGGTGTCTGTTCAGTCACATAATTAGCCACTCATTCCGTTGCTCGAGGCGGTTAAAGTGACTACCCATTGATGCAAGACACCAATAATCAAAGGAGATGTATCATACAATGGCAGTGGAAATTGGATAGAGTAGGACTACAACCACAAATGCCTGCGCTAAGGGGCTAACACCTATAAACGCGTGCAGAACCTGACCAAACTGTATCAAATATCGCGCGTCACTCCGTTCTCCGCAGTCACGCCCAACCGAGCTATTGGACCTAGAAAATCCAGGAACGCACATAATTCAAGAATAATAATAAAAACGATGAGGTTATCCGAAGGATCTGAGCCTAAGTTGAACAGCTGTATAGGTGGTCACTCCGGTAGCTCGAAACCAGCCATATGCAGCAGCGTTGCAAACTAGGGGTAAATTAGACCCAACCAGTGATATGACGGCACGATATTGCTCCTACCTGAACCTTGGAGATAGCATACAATTGCTCAAAGCTATATCCCTGCCTATCGCTTAAGTCGCCTAGAAAACATGCGATCAGTAATACAGACATCAGGAGCACGCCAAAATACTCACCACTGTTGTGATACATGGGATCGGCAACTGAGAGAAGACATTAGTACAAGTTCCACAACAGCGGAATGATAAAAAAAGCTCACTTGGCCCTGCACGCTCAAAAACTTGAGTGCCAGGGTACCCGAGGTCATAGAAAGACTACACAAATGTCAACCTCCTTTCAGCGAAAGGCTTCTAACACACAACACTACCTGATGATCACTGCAACAAGCCTGGTCGACAAGACAGCGTCAGTCCTAGAGAAGAAGGGGCATCGTTACTCGTTGACTAACTGCTGTGTATCCAACTATAAGTTCGGGGCTGTAGATAGCAGAAATGTTGGCAACGAGCTGATTGGCCTCAGGCGTGCCTATACTATGGAAGAATGACAATGAGGACAATGTAAGCTCTTTCTAGTTACCCCGACCACTGATAGCAATGAGGACTCACGTTTCCGGGAGACCAAGTTGCAAAGGTTCATCAAGCGCACGATAAGCTAGCATGTCGGCCTGAATAACCAGCGCAACCTTCTCTCCCTCAGCTCTCAATTTGCCTATCCATGAGCGTGATCAAACGGAGCTGTAGTTATATTGGCCAAGCACTACTCACGAGCATATACAATACTCCCCAAACGACCTTGTTCTTCACCACCAAAGGCGATCAATTCCACATTTGTATGGAATTTAACACCCTTCCTTCCGACAGTCCTTGCAATTGCCAACACAGAAGTCGTCCCAGACCCATCATCGTCTCCGCCAGGCGCTCTCGTACTCCCAAATGAGCCACGACTATCATAGTGCCCACTAATAATGATTCTAGTATCACTCGGCACAATTGACTCGTATCGACTGCCAGAAAACCAGTTTAAGTGTTTCACCACAGCTCCCGAATAAAGCCCACTCACCAAATCACATTCGGCGTAACCCCATACATAAATGACCAAAGCTCACACTTGGCACCACTCTCCTCAATTCTCTCTTTAATCCAATGCGCCGCGGTAATCGCCCCAGGTGTAAACGAATGCCTTGACACGATCCCACTCTTCCCATCCTCCCCAGTCAAGAACCTAACATCGTTCTTCATCTGCGGAACGCTGATATTATTGACAATCGACGCAACGACCGGATTGAACCGCAAGTTCGCAAGGACCTTCCTAATAGGCTCAACATCCTCAGACGAAACTTCGATATAATCAACAGGGGAAGGTGGAAGGATAGTCGATTTCCAGAACCTCGGGAGGATGAGATCGATACCGTATGCTTCGGCACGGGGCACAGAGAGCAACAACGCGTCGGGGACTTGGTAAAGGACCTCGTATGGGTGAGGCGACGATTGGGAGAAGGACTGCTGCTTGCCGACATCTTGAACTGTTGTGGAAACGTGACCGAAATGTTTGAAAAAGTCATCCATAGCCCCCTTTTCGGCATTAATAAGACTAGCCTCAACCGCCTCCTTCTCGACCCAAACAAGGTGCCGATCCTCTCCAGGACGTATAATCTCGGCAACATGAGCCTCCGTCGCGAAATCGCTCGTGACAAACGAGTCTAGACACGTCGTGTCAGGGAGAAACACACTGTGATAAGCGTTCCAGCCAGAACGGTAATTGCCATAGAACGAGTTGGATAAACACGAAGACGGCGCGAGAAGAGCCTTGTCAAAGGGTGTGATGAGTAGCAACGCTGCAGACGCAGCAGATATAAGAGGTGTCATTGGCAGCGGTGTGAGAGACGCGTATGGGCAACCCAACTTATGACGCAATACCCACATCGCATGACAGCGACGGGACACGTTTGACCCTGGCAACACTCAATTCTCAAGTCCAAAATGTTCATCATATTAGGGGCTCTACCACAAACTCCGGGTATATACAAGATAAAAAACAGCGAACAAGGTGACTACTTAGCAAACCCAACAGCTTTCCGAATCGAATTAATGAGGATGTTGTTAGAGTCACCACCAGCCTCCCACATAGAGAATCCTCTCAAACCCTTTGACTTGATGAACTTGCCCTTGGCCGCGAACGACTGTGCATTGTCGAACGAGACCATAATCTCCTTGTCCTCGTTATACACATAGGGCTGATGCATCCTCATCAGCTTTGATCATCAGCCAATGGAAAGAATCACCTACCGTTTGGCTACAGGAATCGAACGAATGAGCAATGCCAGCCTTGAACGATCCATCCTTGTTCAAATACCCCTGCTCGATGAGGCCCCAGAAGTTGACATTGCCACCAGCACCCTGAGCAGCGCCACACTCATCTACACCCGCGGCATCATCCCAAGAATCGCCAGTTGGCCTATCGTTGGCATCAAACTTGGGGTACGGCACCAACGTCTTCGTGCCGTTCACGAATGCATCAGCCCTCCTAACTCTGAAAGAGTGGCCATATGCAGGAACACCAAGAACGATCTGATCCAGAGGAATTCCTGCAGTATTCCACCCCTTCACGGCGGAAACTGCAGATCCAAATTGGTTATCAGGGGCTGCACAAGTATCGTCTAGTGGAGCGTTGGGACCGACGGTGGCGCTCCAGGGTCCCCATATGTCGTAGTTCATGATAGCAATCCAGTCGAGAACCTTAGCGAAAGCCGAAACGTCTGCCATAGGGTTACCATCCGATCCTGCAAACGGGGTTGTGGAGACCGCCGCAGAGAGGATGAGCTTGGCTCCAAGAGGATCCTTGCGAAGTTCTTGCAAGAGAGCAAGGAGGTTGGCTGTGTCAGAACCGGAAATTGTGTTACAACCGATGCCTTGTCTGCCTGGGTATTCCCAACTGTACAAACAAATCAGCGATGTATCTCGGACGAGGATACATGCACTCACTCAAAATCAAGACCATCCAACTTGTACTTGCGCGCGAAATCGGTCAAGGTCTTGACAAACTGAGTGCGATTCTGAGGGGATGCGACGTTTGAGGAGAACCAGCGCGATCCGGTCCAACCCCCAACAGAGACCAAGGCTTTCACGCCCTACGAAACTGGGTGTCAGAGATAGGTCTCGTCCTGGGCTATTAAACACTCACATGTTTCTTTGCTTGGGAGACAAACTGTGGCAACAAATCGGGATTGGATCCGTTCAACGTCAGCAGCCTGACATCAGGTGTAGTCTCCCTGTACCAAGCAGCCCGTCAATTTACATCACTCCCGAGAGTTCGAAAAGGTAAACGCACGCGAAAGAGTACGTCAAATGGGTGTACTTGTTCCAACTAACCTTCGACAAAGGGAAACCTTCGGTCGCGTGCCATCCCGCGTACCACGAAAGCGCAATCTTCGACTTTGGGCGCGTAGACCCATAAACGCCGACTCCACCCTCTCCAATGTTCACATCCACCTCAACAGCTTTGACACCAACCGCAAGTGCAAAGAGCGCGTAGCACAGCGTCCTCGAAAATGAAAACATTTTGACACCAGGTGGGAGTTTAAACCCGACCGACCCAAGAGACGAAGGGAAGGAACGCAAGGAAGACACGGAGACAAGATCGCACGTCTTATAAATGGGAAGAAAAGAAGGAAGACTTGGCCCGAAACAACTTCCTGCGATGTTGTCACGACGAACGATCCAAACCTGATACCAACGGAAAGAATAGCAACAGTAGTGAGATTCTGACCGCCATCGCAGGAAAACCCTATATATATCCTCTCCAAGCCGCCCATATCCACAGGTTCATCGATCCATCCAGGAGTTTCGGCATCACGGTGATCTAAACTCCCCTCCAAGAGAAAGCTTCTACCCAGCCTCCATCGAAGAATTCAGTCCTATAACGGCACCTACGCATACGGTGTTCTCGGATGTTCTTGCACGTGTACCATTGTGACTTCCATGAGCCTGGGGCCCTTGCTGAGTATGTAATTCGGCAAACAGATGAAACAGCGCTCACTCATTAATATTTAATGCTAAGTTAGCATGGGGATCTTCCGCTTCGGACCCTGTCAACACCCAGCCTAGCAATATATTTCCCCCTGATGGACATAGGATGTCATCACAGCCTGGTAGCGATCTCATCTCGGTTGGTACCATCAACTTGAACACTGCAGTTGTTCTGCCAGCTCATCGTCCTAACGATACAACTCCGCTGCGAGAACAACAGAAGAGAAGTGGAAGTAATCGAAGCCCCAAGGATCCACATGGGAGCGTCAAGGATCCGTGACAGTAGACGAGTTCCTCGTCGTCTGCTGACACCAAGACCGCATGGCCCCGTAGCTTAACTCGACACAGCCTCGTTCAGGTTAGCAGAAACGTTCAGGCTTCAAGTTATATCATGTCGAGTCCATGTAGTGTTTAGGACGAAACGAGTTGAGACAATACTCCTGTTGAGCTCAAGTGCCGAGCTCCAAGCTGTTGGGTGATGCTGAGAAAATGATCGAGGGCGGCGGCCGATAAGCTCCCATTGGTGTGTGCTATATTGAATTGGCACACCAGAGCCTCTGCTCTGTAAAAATGCGCCTTTGGACGACTGTCTCAGAACTCTCTGGCCGAAACTCGCCCATCCAAGGCAAGTACTCTTCCTATTCTAACGGCTGGTGACATCCTTCCTCGAAATTCGATTCAAAGATAGAAACAAGATGATCAGTTCTCTCGGCTTGTCTGCAGGTGTGACATAACGCGGGGGCCGTAGGCTTCGGCCCAGAAACAACAAACAGGTATAACGAATCCACACGGAAACCGACCCGTCACATTCTTGGATTTCACCATTCAAGAAACACACATCAAGCAGCTACAGTTCCAGTTTCATCGATAACCTCGATATGCTTCTCGTTCCCTCGATCCACGATAGCAATCCTGCGTTTCCTCTTTGACGCTTTGACGGGATTAGGATCCTATAAGAGCATTAGCCGACGGCACAAAACTTGCAACCGTCGAAAGTCAATCTCACCTGGAAGATCTCGTCTAGTTCTTCACTGAATGCCGAAGTAAGTAATTGGTGTTAAGTTTCATCGTAGGATGTATAGCTGGCGGAACTCACAGTGTTCTTCCTTTCGTTTCGACCACGAAGAGATAGACAATCAGACATTCAAACAGATCCCAGACGACATATACAATGTAAAACTAGGAACATCGATAAATCCAGCTTCATACGGGAATATGACTTCACTCACCCTCCATTGAATACGTCCAAGACCAATTGGTCCAGCGTAAACGTTGACAAACCCAGCACAGCTCACTGCAAGGGCATTCCTAATGCATCAAGTCGAGCCATTAGAATTCAAACCCAAGTGCATGTAAACTGGTGTTTCATACATAGCCATCCCCTTGGCCCTCGTGTTGTACTCGAGAACTTCGGTGGGATAAACCGCCTGAAGGGGCGTATAGGTAAAACTGAATACGAATCCGAATAGGACTGGGTGGCGACCAGCTTAGCATCAACGTTTCGTGACTCGGATATTATAAAAAATACACGCACAGATGAACGCGATAGCGGCATTAGCGCCTGCAGGGTTTGCGCCAGAGGAACCCCATTTGGCTGTGAGACCTGTGACGATGGCAAGCACTCCAGCACAAGCAAAAGTTCCCCAAAACCAAATAACCCTCCTCCCAGCTGGATAATTACAAGTCGGTCTCAACACGGATGCGAAAACGAAGTTGTCACTGACCTTTGTCGGTCAATGAAGTTCCAAGAACGGCTCCTGCCGCTGATACAATAGTATTGACAAAGTTCAGAGTGAGTAACTGGTTTTGCGTATTCGCTCCAGCGTTCTTAAACAGAATAGTAAGGAAATATCTAGCACCGAGTGTTAGTGTTATTACGGGCATCTTGTATCTGGGAAACCCACCCCAAGCCATTCCCCGACCATTGCTGCAAAACCCAGAAAGTTAGCTTCATTGTCGCTGCGCATAATGGAACTACGCACTCCGAAAAACGCCATCAACAATAGCATGAATGATCTGTACCTCGCGTTTGCAGTATTGAAGAGCTCCGAATAATCGTACCTACCACCTTTTAAAACATGTACCAAGTTGTAGACGATCCTCCCACTTACCATCGTTTATCAGAAGCATTCAGCCTAATAGCCTCCTCATACTCTCTCCATTCTAACTTAACCAAGGGCGCATTCTCATCACCGTCTCCATGGTACTTTGCCAAAATCCTCTTAGCCTCCTCTTTCCTACCCACGGAGATTAACCAACGGGGAGACTGAAACCACGTTTGATGTCACTCCATGTTGACAGGAGAACAGAAAGGGAGTAGGCCTACCTCTGGAAGTAAGAAGGATCCAAAGGCAAGGATGGCAGCAGGAACTATCTGGATGGCGAGAGGCAGTCTCCAGGAGAGTGTCGATTGATTTCGACCAGACGCAACAGTAATACCCGCTAATCACAAGTCAGGGCGTGACGAAGTTCTAATATAGAACCGGGACGTACTGCAAAGTATCGACCCGGAGTAGTAGAATGCTGGAAGCTGTTTGTCAGACCTAGAATAGAGTGGATTTATCCGTTCACGCACTATTGTACCTGACCGGAACTCAGAGGTGCATGCATTGTATGAGAAATTACACTCACAATCCTGTCAGTCGTCCTCTCCACTAGGATACGAATTACTATGCAACCCCCCCTATAGACGTCCAGAGGACCTACCTGTGGAGGCGCCATTTCTACGACATACGAAGGAGCGGCTGTCGTCGTGATTGCAACACCAAACCCGAGTACGAACCGCCCAGCCAGAAGGTAACTGACATTCTTAGCCACCGTAATGACAACCGCACCTAGAGCAAAATGAGATCAATTTCTTAGTTCTAATGCTTCGCGGATATATTTGAGTTACCAATTATGATGATGAACCCTCCTGCGGACTGGAGCAAAAAAGTGAGTCTGGAGTCAGAGGAAGTTAAAGATGGGAGGCGTACCATTCCGCCCCTACGACCAAAGGTATCGGCTATGGGACCTGCGATGGGAACAGCGACGATACTACCTGTACTTGGGGTCCATCACAGCCCATCGGATTGTAAATAAATTCGTACCAATCGAATACTACAGCGGCACCAACAACGTCAGCACCAGGGAGACAGGAGAGACAGTTGGGTGTCCCTACTATTCCAAAAATAATTGCGGTAGTGGTTCCTACCCCTCCCCCAGCGTCTTCACCGTCAATACTAAAGAAATCCAAGTATTGTCTGTAAAATCAGTCGAGTCAATACAGAAACGTCACAATTAAAGGCTAAGTCGTTTACTTCATGCCATTCACTGCACTCATCACTACACCCACCGCGTCAGCAGCTGAACCTTGGACTCTCCGCATAGACTCACCGGATCCATCAAACCCATTCGACAAACTACCCATGAACGCGACCAACAAGATGGCGAACAACTGAATGGATCGCCAACTCGTAGCCTTGAGTTGAGGTCCCGTCGACAATGCCAAGGCATATTCCGCATTCATCACCTCCATAAACTTCGCACCACTCAGAGCAGAAACATCTTTCGCATCGCTATCAAGATGGCCATGTTCCGGGTTCCCCGCCTTCGATAGAGTCGTAGAGACAACTTCTTGTTCAGTCCCATGAGACGAAGACGCCTTCTCATCAATTTTCTCTGTGTCGTTGGCCATGTCTCCTCAAGTCGTGGGGAATTGGTGGGAGGGAATGGAATGAGAATGAAATTCTACCACGTTTTGTTTGGCCGCGGATATATAGGAGAGTATGTCCGCATAACTGCAGCAGATAGCACTATTTGCGTGACCCGTGAAACTGTCCAGTGACACTGGAATGCATGCGCGGGAAGGTATTTTAAGTGTGGTGGCTAGTCTTCTTGATTTATGGGGAACTTCTTGATGAAGGCTAAGGTTGCGTGTGAGTTGGATCGAACTTCGCGGGTGTCCTGCTGGTGATGGATGAACGGCGTGAATTATTGTATTTCCTGGAGGTGTGGACTGGGAGGAGCGAGAAAACCAATCTAAGATGAAGGCGCGAGGGCCAAAGGGCAGGGTTCTAGACCGGAACGACCTTAGAGAGCAGCTTTACGGAGGCGACGATGGTCCAAATGGGGCAGAAAAAGAAGTCATTATGGGTCCCCGAACAGCAAGGAAGGACTGTAGGGCGAAGTGTACGATGCTAGGGGCGGCCCGGTGGGTTGAAGCATGACTTTCAAGGTGATTGGCGCGCCACCAGTTGCTCGAGCGCACCCGGTGGGTTTTGCGGGGAACCACCCCCATGTGTCATAGCTGGCAGACTCCAGAACCAGCGCGCACTGCGGACCTGTGAAACAGGCGACGGAATCACCGTTGGATGGGCTCCATGGTCACGACATGAATGCATGACCACGCACATGATATTCCCCATTCGGCCGTGATCATTCAGAGTCTATTTCCCTCTCTCTATAGTCGCACATCCATGTCCACGGACCCATTCGCACTCTCAACGCTCAAAACGTGGCTGACCGAGGGCGGAGGGAGTTTCCATCCAGATGTTCAATTTAAATATGCAGGTGCTTGGAACTTGCCTGCAGATGCAAATATTCTCAACTGATCAGAAACGACAAAACACCAGGTATGCAAAATCATTCCCTAATGACTTAAGAGTGTCTTGCGCTAAAATAATTAACAGAAAATGCTGGAAATGTCGCGATAGCTGCCAAAGATCTACCTGCCGACGCGACGATCGTTTCTTGCCCTTTCTCTCTCGCAGTCACTGAAGAACTTGCCCAGAGGAATCTGTCGAAACTTTTTTCAACGGAGGGCATTACTGGATGGTCGGAAAGGCAGTGGATCAGCGTTTATATCTGCCTGCATTGGATCCTCGCTGATTCTAAGTGAGCGTCCGAATTTTTCCGCGAGTTTCGATCCAGTTTTCTAACGTCTCAATCAGACCACCGGAGCTTGCGCACTATCCCTATATCAACACCTTACCATCTTCCGACAAGTTACGAACGCCCCTACACTTCACGGAGTCAGAACTCGAAGCATTCAAAGGATCGAATCTTTATCATGCAACGATTGATCGCAAGCGCGAGTGGAGAGAAGAATGGCAACAATGTCAATTTGATCTCAATACCAAAAACGACGCCTTGGGTAGTGGTTTGACCTGGTGAGTCCCCAAATTCTGATCTTCGCTCAAGCAAGCTGAATCCAGCCCACAGGAAACGGTACCTGACCGCAGCAACGTACATCTCCTCGCGCGCCTTTCCTTCTTCCCTCCTCTCTTCGAACCCAACTCTCAAAACTACGACATCGACGAAACCGGTCCTTCTCCCGGGTATAGATTCCCTCAACCATAAGCGCGGCCAACCAGTATCCTGGTCCGTGACCTACCCAACTGAATCCGAATCTACCCTTGCCACCTCAGCAATCAAAGAACCTACGATCTCCCTCGTCTTGCACAACAAGACACTCGCAGGCGAAGAGCTCTTTAACAACTACGGCCCCAAGCCCAACGCGGAACTAATCCTGGGCTATGGATTCTCATTACTTAACAATCCAGACGACACCATCCTCCTCAAAATCGGCGGACTCGAGAATAGATGGGAGATCGGGCGTTCTGCGCAAGGCGCTGAAGCTCTCTGGGATGAGATCCTGCAGTTCATGACTTCGTCTGACGAGGAAGAAAGAGAAGCATATGAAGCTCAGTTAGATGCTGCGGATATGTTGTCGGATATGGTTCAAACTTTATTGAGAAAATTGCCTTCGGAGACTGGACCGGAAGATGGGTCGCCACGTCCAGAGGTTGCGAGTATGTTGCGGGACTACATCCAAGGTGAGTTGATTGATTCTTGTCTAACCATTCAAGGAAGATACTGAAACTTTTTCAGGTCAAAAAGCAATCTTGTCCTCACTCCTGGACTTTTGCCAGAGGAAGGAAGAAGAGGCAATAGATCTAGCGCGTAGCTTAGGGATAGAGCTTGTTATCGAAGACTGAGATGTAGATACTGGGCCAATGAATGAATGTTATTAAACGAACCATCGGATCAAAGTCGCAATCAAAAGTGATCGAGCCTTGAGAACCAATCTGTTCCAATCTCATCCCCTCCCTCAGCTCCCAATCCATCATACCACCGCCTTGTGCACCCCCGGATTCCGGCTCCATTAATTCCCTTCATTAAACTGTGCACTCGAGAAATATTCAATCCACCGAAAACGGAATATTATGCGGGCACTACCTCAATCTGCCAAGCTACAGTATGAAACCGAGATCTAGTCTGAGGGCTGCGCCGTTGACTTGGAAAACCGTTGGACAGGGCCAAAAAGCGGGCATATACGGATGTGATAGAAGAGACGAAGATTACCATCACCATTAACAAGGGCAAAGGCAAAGCGAGAGAAGAGAACCCATCTTCACCGACGCCAGCGGACCGTCCTCCCATCAAAAAGCGTATGCCATCCAGAAAGTGACTACTAAAGATGTGTGAACTTATATCGATATGTTCCAGCCAAACGCGCCGAGACAAGACCATGCCCCGTATGCGACGAACCCATCCCCCTGCGTCTCATGGGACTCCATGCACAACTCGAATCTGAGCGAGTCGAAGAAATTATTAAACAGGTCGGCTCTTCGGAGCCTATCCTACTTGCAGATGAATTTGACGATCTGAGGTCCGTTTCCCCTCCCCATTGGATCTACAAAAAACCTTCGGCTAAATGACTTTAGCCGACTAGGTCCAAGTACGGGCGCCCGTAGTCGCCGCTCAGCTCTCAAGGCTCTCAAATCATTCACCTCGACCCCCTCAACCACAACAAACGAGCAACTGACAAAAACAATTCAAACCATCCAACGTCACCGCAAACAACGGCATGCACGATTCAAAGAAATGGCACGGGAAGAAGAGGAGGGCTATACCGAGAGGTCCCGTTGGGCACGGAGGAACGGCACATTGAACGATGAAGTCATCTGCCCTGTGTGTTCAAGAGGTGTGCGCGGAGACCAGGAAATTATAGATGCGCATGTCAACGCATGTTTGGCTGACGAGAGCAGAAGGTTGGAGGAGGAGAGGGCGAGGAAGGCGATGCAGGATTCCGTAGCAGAAGAGGAATGGGACTTCCGAGAAAGTATGTTGCTAGATGGGGCCGTTGGGCATGTTGGTGATGTCCGAGGTACGTTCTCCTAGTCCCCAGTCTCCTCCGCAGTACTGAAAGAGATAAGGAACGGGCTTCCACACGCGGGATCCGAACCTTCGGGACATAGAGGATGAAATTGATATTGATGGAGATGATCAGGACACCTATGGCGATGCACAATTCACGGAAGGCGATATCCTCATCGTGGATGATGGCCATCCGTCTGAAAATAATGAAGACGCTGAAGTAGAGGTTGAGAGCGACCAAACGGACGAAGCCGAATTCAAACAGAAGACTCTACGGGATCTCATTGCCGAAGGAAAGGCCGTTCGACGAGCTCTTGAAGGGAAAGGGGTTGAGAAAGCATCGGTTGTCGGGTTGAAGGATGATGTCGAACAACCTGTATGGATCACATTCCTGTCCTATCTCAAAAGATGGTGACTAATATTATGCTAGGCATCCATACGCGTGGCGTCCTCCAACTCTCCATTGTGTCGGATATGCCTGGACCCATATGACGAACCCACAGTCTCAACTGTGTGCTGGCATACTTATTGCAAAGAATGTTGGTTGCGTTGCTTGGGATCCACTAAGCTTTGTCCGATATGCAAGCGGATTACTGGCGCGACGAATTTACGTCGTATATACCTCTAGTCGCCCTTCGTTCGAATGTTTCGTAGGGGCTCATGATGCCGTATAGGTCAATGCTGCGATACTCTCTTGTAATGTGTTCTATTAATTCTTGACAAATATTTTTGTGGTTACTTTTCGTAATTAATAATGACTGGTTATAGATACATGAGTGGGCAAATTCCTCTTTCCTAAACGTCCATACTTGGCAATTGGGCCCTTAAGCTTTAGGACCCGAGCGAGGGGACGACCTGAATGATTAGCCAGTGCAGCATCACCAGATGTGGGAAGGGACCGGCAGCGGAGGTTTTCCGGGATAGGAGGGAAAGGGAGGTGCTTCCAGGAGGCGCGTCCTGAAGAGGATACGTCATCGCAGAATTGCTAACACCAGTCCCTAATATGATAGCGGGTCGGTTGCTCGGCTGATAGACTCTGACACATAGTATGTAAGTAGGTGATGAGAGCTCTCGTTCGACGATAGACACTGATGGCACGGTTGTTGGGTGCATGATCGTTGACATATATGCACTTAGAGAATACTTACTACAAACCTGTTCACGACATCATATTGAGGGACGTATCATATCCTTTGGCACTCTCAGCAACCATCAGGCCACTTTCAGTGTAGCATTGATCATTGCATCGCTTTCGTTGCCCGTGGCTAAGAAGGTTATTAGGGAGTCGAGAAGTTGACATAGGAATTATTCATCCGCGTTTGCCGCATTGAGTGAATAATCAATCTTCTTTTCATGATAGACAAGGAAAGATCTCAATCCACCATCCACCTCGACATGAATAGATCTAGCCCTCGAGAATGAACGTTGAGTTGTGTCTTTGGATGCGTGGGCGAGAAGGACCGTAGTTGACATCGCAGGTCCGGAATGACAAGTCATTTCATAACTCATGTTCTGAGCATGGTCCCATGATGTTTTATGGTTAATCGAAAGGAATATAGGTTGAATACATTGATGCGAGTAGCAGGGTTTCATCGAGCCTGCCTTACCACCCAGGAACGCCACGACGTCTGGGACTAATGTCAACAATCCTGTGATGTACCCTCTTGAGACACTGTCCTTCGGCCGCCAGCTTAGTCGTTGTGCTACCTCTTGTCTTTAACCAACCAGATCGGAGTTTGCATTCTCCAGCGGTTGATTCCACCCCGCAGGTACATACTTTGTATCAATTCTTTGGGTGGAATGCGTCATAGTCGGAAAATAACAGGCTGAGGTCCTAACCGAGTGATCAACATGAATCTAATCTGGCGGAACACATCCTGACTACCGGGCGCATACTAGTCAGGCCTTCTGTAAATAGCACCTGGTGAAGACCCGGCGAAGATTCTCATTCAATGGAACAAGCTCCTGGGGGCAACGAAGTCTTTCATCTGTTGAGCGCTTAATTAGCCAGGCTTTCTTAATAGTGATGGGTGAAGATCCTCATCTAATGGCACGAGTCTCCGGCGGCAATGAAAAGTTCCGAGTGAACGCCAAGCGCCCAGAATCCCGTTTAGATCCCGGAAGAACACTTGTTGTGCACAATATGCACAATATATGTTAAAGCATCGATCACCCATAGAAAAGCATCGTCCTAATACTATTCGGCACTCATCCAAGTCGTAAGGATGGAAAGTCGCAATATCACGGCTTATATACTGAGTCACGGACGTTGGGGCCGAACGGTGCATTGCGTCGTTGAGGATTTCTTGTTGATTCCCTCCGTCAATGTTCGTATCCCTACACTTCAGATCCGATGCGTACTTACAAGTGCGGTGGAGAGCCTAACCCTGCCCACCTGGAAACTAGAGTCGTATTGATGGTCCTATTAGTGTTACGATAGCTGCCCGGCTGGTGGCTATGATATCACATTAACTGCTACTACTGCACACAATGATATACAACACTCCGAGCAAGCACCAGGAAAAAAAAGAGAAGATACTTGTGAGAAAATCTAGTGAGGTGCAAGACTGGGATAACGCCTAACTCTGAGCCAGGCAATTGTAATCATGACCGAATGAAGGCCTCCCCAAAAGACCGCACAGAGTAAGAGGACTTGATGAAAGAACACGAGTCTGGTGGGCAGCCGGATAGGTGCTTCGTGCGAGAGGTCCTCCCACACAGAGGACAACATGAATACCAGAAAAGTAGCCATAGATGCAATAAACCAGACTGCTGGAAACGACAGCAACGTCCAGAACGAAAGTCCACGATCGAAGTTGGATGCCTGTCAAAGAGTGATTTATATAGTACTCGGTACATGCAGGTTTTAGCTGGGCTCATACCTCAAGCCAGTAATCAACTGTACGGGGTTTACGCAGGTTTTGGCAGTTACCGACGTACACATGGGCAATGAGGGAACCCATGAGGGAGCAGAAAATACACATTGAGCCGAAAATGAAGGTCACGGAATGCATTGGCGCCTTTGTTGCCGCCATGTAGGGTGCACTAACACTGTAATATATGTATTGGTCAGGATACAATGCCTGGCCCAAAGGGAAATACACATACCCGAGTAATATAATGGAAATATCCCGAAAAACGAGCCAGTGATTGTGCAGCCGTGTGGCTCGTTTGCACCACTCGTCGCCAGCCTTCACGTATCTCTCGTAGCATCCAATACCTTGGCTCCTAAGGGAGGGAGGTCTGTTCTGGTATTCGGAGTGGTAGAGGATCGGAAGGCATAGGTGGAAAACCTGCCACAAAATAAGTCCCAGACTGGAGTCCCTCCGATGTCAATAGGCACCTAGTTTTGAGATCAGGTGTACCCACCGAAGTACAAATTGGGCCAAGTCCTCCATGGTTGACTTCATTGAGTGAAGAGGTCTGTTGAAGAGCAGAAAGCGGCGAGGCATGGGTGTAGTTGAGTGACCAATGTGGATTTCATCCGGCATTATATCTTGAATGAATTATGAGCGTTTAACTGGGCTCTCAAACGAAGGGCTGTGCTCTTGACATGAACTGCATGACATGGGGTTCACTCAAATTCTCCTTAGGTACCCGTGAACCCGTTGATGATGGGTTGGTGCTATAATTAGCCTCGAGTCAAGGATATCAAAACAAGTCTATCCTGCTTAGGCACCTGTAGGCTGCGTGGATGATGGATATCGAAGCTGAAGATGTTACTGATATTCATCACATATGAAGTCTATACTTCATTGCTGCTATAATTAGCCTCAAGTCAAGGATATCAAAGCTGAAGATGTAACCGATATCCATCATCTACAAAGTCTATCCTCCTTAGGCACCTGTAAACTTCATGGATGATGGGTATTGAAGCTGAAGATGTAACTGATATCCATCATCTACAAGGTGTATTCTCCGCTGCTGCTATAATTGGCCTCAGGTCAAGGATGGGTTGGTGTTATAATTAGCCTCGAGTCAAGGATATCAAAACAAGTCTATCCTGCTTAGGCACCTGTAGGCTGCGTGGATGATGGAT